>CATKHJ011197094.1:0-10692 GCA_949750685.1 Vernicia montana | reverse complement strand
TTAAATCCGCAAAGAATTCTTTATCGATTAAATCCTAATTTATATATGATATAAATTGAGAAGGATTAAATTGATTAAGTCTATGGATTAATAAATGAATGGAATTTATTTTGAGATTAATAACTAACACTAAATAGTTAAAGTCCATATGTGATATGGAGATAGATAGTTTAGGGGTTAGAAGATTTAGCTAATACTGAAGCCCATATAATAGATTTAGGAGTTAGAGATTCTCAACAACACTAAGGCTCATATGATGAGTTTAGGGGTTAGAGAAAATCAATATCCCTAAAAGCTATCCATTGGGTTTAGGGGTTAGGAATCTTCAAATGACTAATAAGTCCATTTGATGTGGTTTAGGGGTTAGGAAAATTCATAACCCTAAAGCCTATGAGATAGGTTTAGGGGTTAGAGATTTTCTAACCAAGCTCATAAGGTAATTTCCATCCAAAAACTCAAATGAAATATTCATTAAACCTAAAGGGTAAAATGGATATTTCATTATTTCCTTAAAGTCAATTAAAGCAACTCAATTTCAAAATGAATTCTTAATAGCTAAACAAAAGTTGTAAAGCTATAAAGGAATTTTGATGATTGTTTTGGCAAGGTGACTATCACTATTCATCATCTTGTTCAAGAAAAGATTAAGTGTTGAGAGAAAAGAAAAAGAAGAAGAGTTATTCATATTTTCTTGTTCTTCATATCTAATCTTTTATTCTTTGTGAAATAACAAAAGTTTTTTAAAAAGAGTTGAGTAATCCATAGAAACAAAAAGAAATCCAAACACCCAAGGTTTGCCAAAAGGAAGATCTTGATTTCATTTGGACTACCAAAGAGAGGAAATCAAGAACAACCAAGGAAACCAAAGGGAGCTTGAAAGATAAAGCTTGGTGTGAAAATTCTAGAGTCTCAACATTTGGGGAGCTCAAAGGAAAAGAAAAGATTATAGACTTTGGCTTCAAAAGGTAATAAGATTACCACTTGCTCTTTCTTTTCTTTACATATGTGTTTTACACATTAATTAAAAAGATTGCTTGAATGTTTATTGGACCCAATAGTTGGGTGTTGTGAAATTTTAAATTATTTGAAATTTCACTCACCACGTTGCTTCCGCTTAATTTGCGCCCAATAATCCTTCAGGAGCTTAGCCATATAGGGTTTAACAATTAATATCAGAGCTTGTGTTATTGATTGCATAAAATCTAACAATTTTAAGAGTTAACGATCCATTATGGCAGGTTCATCAAATACTCATTTCCAAGAGGGACATTGTAGCATAAAACCTCTATTGTTTTGTGGTACAAATTACAAGCAATGGAAGGTTAGGATGAGATTCTGTGAACGCTTGATTTTTTACCCTAGAGCCTGATGAGGAAGGCAATCACCTTTTTGGTTGAGAGAAGCTATTCACAAGTCTCATGATTTAAAGAGTGATGATGATTTTGGATAAAATCAGTTAAGTCTTAGTTAAGCCTAAAGAATGGTCAATCTAGTTTATGAAATGATCAATTGAAGCTAAAGAGTCGTTTTTGTCTTCGTCACCGAAGTTCGCTCAAGAGATCGAAGCGATGGACTCGTCTTCATCTTCGTAAGCGGAGTTTGCTCACTGAATTGAAGCTCGAGACACGTCTTTGACCTCATCAGCGAAGTTCGTCCTTGTCAAACTTTACCTTGACGTGTCTATAAATCATTGAATAGACTGTTGTAAGAGCCGCCATGACATATAAAACGTGTCAAAATTAAGAATATTTAGGGCGGTGCATGACCATGACGGTGAGACATCATGAGAGCATATTCAGGGCAGTGCACACCCAGAATGATGTCCGCAGGGGGGGGGGGGGGGGTGTTGTTATTCTATAACAGCAGCTAAATGCATGCATGGTGTCAGAGAACTGACACAAGAGAGGCTGTATGTCTTATCAAGATAGGCTATCACATCCACTAACCTAGATGAACCACTATAAAAGGAAAGGAAGAACTAAGAAGAAAAGGAGGATTTTGGATTCAAAAAGAGGAGAGACAGAAGAGAGACATCAATTAAGAAAGAGGAAAGGATTATTTCCATAAAAGGCAAAAACTAAGAAGAGAAAATATGAGACTTTGTAATGAACATTACCAAGGCAGTCAAGCAGAGGGCACACTCGCTACCAATTTGTAACGAACATTACCCTTCAAGAATCAATTTGGGACTTCCAACACAGAGGAATTTCACGAACGTTAGTTGGGAGTCGTCAATGTTACAGATCAAAGTAATGAACATTACTGAAAAATCACGTATGTTACTTGTCGTTTTCAAGCAAAATCTGCAGAGATTTTTAACCGTTAAAGATGATGTGAGAGTAGATAAACGTCACTATCACTTCAGAACAACCATATTTTTTAACCTAATTTGAAGACATATATATGGGTGATGTTCCTAAAAAAAAAAAAAAAAGATTCTAAGTACTTCAAAGAGATCATTGTGTTCCAAATTTAAAATCTTCTCTTGCTCTGTTTTTAGAACACATAGTGCTTTAACTTGTATCGTTTGTGTTCAGTTATAAAAGCTTTTGAGCTTAATTAAAATCATTGAAATAGCTTCCTTAAGAGTCTTGAGAGACTTTAAAACCTCAAACCTTCTTGTAATTCTTTGTGTTGGGCGAAATCCTAAATATCTATTGTAAGGGCGAAATCTCGAAAATCTATTGTAAGGGCAAAATCTTGAAAATTTATTGTTGGGCAAAATTTCGAATCAACTAGGGTGTAAAAAGCGATTGGGCGCAAACCTAGTTATAGTGGAACCCTAAATCGAGGATTTAGGAGAAGTGAACATAAGAGAAGAGTTTGCTCCAAACCATTATAAAAACGGGCTAAAAATTCTCTATCCCTTACTCTCTTTACATTATTTGCATTGAAATAGATAGTATATTGCATGCACTTAGGATGTAAAATTGAATTAGAAATTTAATTTTCTATTCACCCCTCTAGAAATTACCATATAAGGTTCAATAATTTTAATAATTGTCCTTTTTAGAAAATTTTCTTATTTCAAATTATTTGTTCCTTTGTAAAATAGAGGAGACATTAATTATTTTTTTACCAATTTTACCCTTATTCTATGCTCAATAGTTAATGGATTAAGATAGAGAGGATTGATAAGAGTGTTTTGATAATTCAATAAAAGGGTAATTTAGTTATATGTACTAATTTTTTCCTATAATTGAGAATTTTCTTAATGTGTGCATTAGCTAAAAAGGACGAATAAAATGAAATGGAAGGAATATAATACAATTGCAATCATAGGCTAAAAATTCTATTCAGGTTTTAACATGGAATTGACAAATTCTGTAGCATTTACTTACAGTTCATGAAAAGAGATGGGTTCTTTAATTACTGTATTTGCAGCATTCATCATCTCATTTGAAGTAAATCCATCATCCTTCATGTAAAACAAGTGCAACACTTTGATCATTTTCCAAAACAATTCTTTGCAGGGTCTTGGGATAATGCTATCCCTTTCCTGCAAAACTAGTCTTAACAGTTGTCGCCTCTGACTGCCAATTAAACCCTTTATCTTTCTGATTGCTGCTTCTTCAGTTACACCACCACTTCCATGAATCATGTTCAGTGAGACAGCATTCAATTTCCCCTCTTTGGATTCTCTCTGCAATGTAACACTAAAAGATTAACCATATGTATTAGACATGAGATCATCGATTTCACTTTTATTTCCAATGAAAAAGAATCATCCACCTGAAAGCTTCTCCAATCATTGAGTAGACGCCCACACGTACTAAGAGCCTTGAATAGATCATGCAATTCAGGGTTTCTAACATCCTCCTCTGTCAGTTTAGGCCCAACAAAATACAAAGCTGGAAGGACAATTGGTCCTAAAGCAAATGATACATATCCATTATCCATATATTCATCAAGTGTAGGTATCAACTTGCTTCTCGACCACAGAGTTTCTGTAAACATTGCCTTCAGCAAATCCAACCACTGAAATGCAAAGATAAGTCAAATCATCTCTATTTTAGAAAATGGCTATGGTGTATAAGCTCCCATGTCAGAGGAGTTTCTGCATGGATCAAATAATATAAATTATAAACCTGTCAGATTAGTTACAATAATTCCAGACATATAAAAATTGTCACTACTGTTGCCAAAACTTCAATATGTCCTTAGTAGATAGTGTCAAACATAATTTGATGCAAGGCATTTTATCTCACAACTTTGATAATATGACTTGTCACTCTACGTCCTTGCCATTTGAATGCTTTGTCTCCAATCTCACAAATGGTACTGTGAAGTGCTGAAAATAGGATCTCGACTTGCTCAGAACAAAAGTGAGTGCTCCCATCCACATCCCACCTGTGTTTCATTTTCTATAAACCATGTTCTTGAATAGGAGATAATGATCTAGACTGAGGAAGCAAAGGAGGAAAAGAACATACTTTTCAATCAATTGGATAAGGTTTACCAGTTCCTCTTCAGAACCTCCAACATCAAAGAAGTCATCAATAACAGTAGTAAGCACAGCATTTTTTGCCCATGATATACGGGCATCAGATAGTTCAGGAGCAAAGAGACTAGCTGCAATAGAGAAGTAACAATAGCCCAACTTCTGCCTAGCAAACTTTAGCTTGTCCAATCTTTTCTCCAAAACCCACCTGTCACACCACATAATAAATACAGAAGTGATAACTACAAGTAAGTGAATTTCACATTATGACCATGATTACTGAATTTCAATACTACTATGATACCCAAGTCAAGTTGTAGACAATAGTAACAAAAAGAGCAGACTTTTGTTCAGCTGACCAACTTTCATTAAATTTCATTTTCCCTTGTCTTAGTAAATGTCAAAAATTGACCTTGCTTTCATGAACATTTAAGCAACCACATATCTAAGTATATAAGAATATATACCTCCCAAGATGTTCAAGTTCTTCACGATGCATTGATTGGCAGATGTTGAAGTCTTCTACCGCCAGTTTAAGAAAATGTTCATTCCCAATATTTGAACAACTAGCATATGATGATATGAAAGTAAGCATACTGAGAAGCAAACAATACATACAGATATTGAGAAGCAAGCAATACATACAGTTTTCTACCTCAATTAAAATTTTTCTAAAAAAAAAAAAAAAGAGACAATTGAAGTATACCGATATGAGGTTTTTAAAATCATTGTTCCATCTACACTATAATGCTCTATGCTCCTCTTGTTAGCTAACCGTTCCAAATCTGCATAGTATGGAAAATTGAGAGCATCATGCACCTGAAATAATGAAAGGTAGCTAAGTTAGGAACTCCATTGGGACCAAAAATGGCTACTGCAACAGCTGCCTGAGGGACTTAACTATTACCAAGTCACAAACAAGAAACTACCTCTGCAGTAATTTGTTTATTGAGTCTGTCAGCATGAATAGAACCACTGGATATTTCCTGTTTCAGGAAATTGCTTGTCCATGAATCTTGTTTTTCTAGAAGTGATTCGTCTGGATAAATTATTTGTGAAGCCTTGTATAGCTCTAAGGCAGCCCTTGTGTCCTTTAAATATCCTCCAAGGGAATTGGAGAAGCATTCCTCAGTGAATCGAGCAAATATATCTGCACCACATGCTAATTTGATTATACCTTTACTGATTAAAAGACATTTTTGAAATATCCAAACACCAACTCTTCTATCTCAGAAAGATACCTGAAGACACATCATATCCATTGAGACGTAATAATCGAAATGCCATCGCACAGGTAGTACAATCTTGAAATATCTCTTCGTCCCCCTGCAGCCAGTATCTGTTTGTATGCTAATTCATGGTTTCCAGTAATAACAAAAGCCCAAATTACCTAAAAATTCCAAAAGGTACTTTTTTTAAAAAAATTTTGGCCACACTTTATAATTTTAATAACATGCCATGACCAATTTTAGATGTTACTGAATCCATCTATAGGATTCTGTCAATAAGAACTGTTAAAATCTAATGATGAATTCACTGGAGGTAAAAAGAATATGATGAATTACTTCTATCAAATATATGTCAAACACTAGACGAATTTTATTGATAGAACCCTAGAGATGGATACAATTATATTATTTAGAATTGATCACAACCTCTTCAAGAAAATTTATAGATGGCCTAAATAAAACCAGTTAGATCCATTAATTTAGCCAGAATTTTAACCAATGTGATGATAAAATTCAACTCTCTACAATGTTACTTCCACATACCAAATATAACATGATGGTATTTGCTTTGCAAAGTGAACGTGGAATGTTACCTGTATGTTTCATCCAGTACAATTTTTATTTCCTTTCTGAAATGTCGATCAATTCCCAACCTTACAAGAGTATCAACCATTAAAAGACGAGCACATATATCCAAAGGATAAATGGTTGGAACTGAAAAGATCAACGGAAAGTCATTAGTCAAAAAGTAGAACAGTATCGTATATGTGGCTCTATGTAGTGTTGTGTGTATGGACCTGCATTTCCAAATTTATCTAAGACTGATTGCAGGTAATGAAGGCAATTAGCATTCTGAAGATGACGAAAAGCAGCAGCAGTGGTGGATGGTGAGTTGAACAGTGACCCATTCTTTCTTTGATATTTCATGACCATTTTCCAATCCTGTAATTTTCCAATTCCTTCTGAAACATATGCTAAATAGGCTTCCCTTCCCTCTGTGTTGTTGCCACAGCCACTAGACAGAGACCATATGAAAATAAGACCTTTCCAATTTCTTAAATTAAAAGTGCTTCAAAAATGAATACACATTTCTTTTGACAAAAGTAAACCATAGTTCCATTTAGTAAAAAAAAATTTAAATATGCAATTTTTCGGGTTTCAAGAAATGAAGCCTATTTTACCCTAGTCTAAAAAATTACTATATTACTTACCAAACAAGTGATCAGCCAACCTAAATTTTAACAAGGTTGGGTGAGCTTGAGCTACCTCACATTTAAGATTGTAGAAACAGATCTAGAAAATTTCTTGCATATTGTTTTGAAATGAAACTTTCTCAACATACATGTGTAAACCAAGTTTAAGCATCAAAATAAGTATACCTTCTAAGCTCCAAATCTTTCCTGCAGAGCATTGCATCGATATATTCTGATCTCAAAGGCAGATTCAAAGCCAAATCTTTAGCATGCTCAAGCATACCAGGAAATATTATATCAAATCCAATTGGTGTGTGTTGCTTCTCGTCAGTTAATGAAGTAGAATTCAACTCCATGAATTGTAGGCCTGCAACAAAAGAAAGAATATTTATTCACTTCACATTTATGGAGAAATTGTGAATTAAAAACATATATGTACCTTTGTTGATTTGTTTTTCACCAATACTCCATTGCTTTAATGCAAGGATGCAAGCTAATGTAGATGAGAGAGTATCCTTAACTAATAATGAATGGCGATAAGGTAGACCCCAAGAGCCATCGGTGAGTTGATTATCAACTATCCACTTCGAGCACTCAGGAAAACAAGGAACTTCTAGGGAATTTGGAGATGGGACCATTGCAACCCAAGCAGTGTCATATGAAGAAACTGAAACTTCAGTCCTATCAAACATCTTCTTAATTCTGTCTTTGGTGCCATCAAACCACTAAATGAATCAAAAGTAGCAAAACTTGTAAGATATTCACTTTCCTAATACAAGAACCTAAAATGAATAATATCAATGGATGGTAGGTTCAGAATCAGATACCTGAATTGCTGTATTGACTTCTGTGACTAATTCTGATCGGTCTCTCAAATTTGCTTTTGAAAGAATATTAGGCACAGAAAACAAAAAGGCAATAAAGATTAATTATCCATGATGTAATGCTTACATAATGCGAACTTGAAAAATCAGAAATAGAAAACACTGGTGTTGTCAATTACTTCGAGAAAATTAAGAAATTCATATTATTTATATGTGTAAAATTGCATGTCAATTTTTTCAATGACTTGATAGATCTTGCTCACTGTTACATTACCAGCTCAAAACAAATAAACAACAAAGAAAAAAAAAGAACTCAAAGAAAAGAAAAATGTTATCATAAAAAGAACTTAACATGAACTATTTTCACATTGAAATGTATTCAAGGCTAGGCAACATGCTTTCTCACCAGGCCAATGGAGCTTCTCATTGTCTTTGCACTTGTCCATTTAACCATTTCTACCAGACAATATAGCTCCTCTTAATCTTGCAAGTAGTGATTTCATGGACCAATAAAACCCAAAAAATATATTTTTTAAATTTATGGCTCAACTAATTGTGAATTATAATTCTACCTTTTTCTATTGTCTACTATGGATATATCCTCATCAAGAAGATCATTTCGTAGACCAAGTTTGATAGCCCATTTGCATAGTTCAGCTTCAATTATCGATATTCAACTATTCAACAACCAAACAGAACTTGAAAAGAAGCTATTGTTATAATATATTTACTTTGGTTATTTAGTGTTTGAAAAAAAAAAAAAAAAAAAACAGGTTGTCACAACAATAGAAAATCATAAAAAATGATTTATTTATTTTTTATTTTTCTGTTTCTTCAACCCATTTTTCAAGATATAATTTTTATTACAGAAAAACAAAAAATCAAAAATTAGAAACAGAAATGATATCAAACAGCAGCTAACCACATTCTCATTCTTAATCATTAATAGAAGACATTCTCATAGCACTCGAGTTAATTGTATAAAAATTTATAATACTTTTATTTTCACTTTCACTTTTCCTAAGAAGTGTGACTACAAGGTAAATTTTTACATACCAACACACAAATATTATCTGGAGAACTCATAAAATAAAATTCATAAAGAAAGTAAAATTGTAGCATGCTACATTCTGTAAGAATCAACAATCATATCAATAACTTGAAAAAGGAAGTACTCGGATAAAGACAATATGAGCAAGCAGAATATGTGAATGGCACTTGAAGAAAATTCAGACTTGAGAACAACTGAACAGAGAATTTCACAAGCTCTTTAATGCTCAATGGTACCAAAAACAATAAGGATACCTACCCTTGTTGTAGTCTAAAACCATTTAATATCTAACACTTAACCCGCTGCATACTAGACCTGTTTATGGGCCGAACCTAAATTCAAAAAAATATTAAATTTTCTAAAGGCTAGCCTGCCCAATCTATAATTTACTTCATAAATTGAGACCAAGTCCTGATCGAGGTTTACTACATACTCAATGAATCTCAATTTTCAAATTAAAGAACCTACAATTTCACACAACCATAAAATTAGGGAAAGAATTGGCTATACCTACAGTATACACTAGATCCAATAACAGAATTACATATAGGTATAAAAAAAATATTAATGTTTTTACACAGAATAAAATAATAGGCATATCCATAACAAAATTCTTTTAAAATATCAATATGTAATTGATTTGGTATATAAAATGACAGTTATACTCAAGTTAATATCAAGGTCAGTTTGGGATTAAACTAAGAGCTGCTTTTAAAAAACTTTGTTTTAATATTTTCTTTAATTTTTAAAAATTTTTAACTATTTTTGTAAATAATGGTTTGAAAAAAATAATATTTTTTTTCCAATACACGAGTGTTTGCATCTCTAACTAGAAAATCGCGTATTTCTTAAAGCTTTGCCTAATGGTTCTGGGTCTTCCCATCATGTACTTGGGAGTCTTTTTGAAAAATATTTCTTAACTTATTACCACTTTTTTAAAATTTTACTGTTTAGAGTACCTTTTATATTATTTTATTTATTTTTTAAATTATAGGGTTGAAGTAACACTCTGTTGAGAATTTTCCAAATAAAATAATAAAATATTTGTCCCTAACCAGAAAAAAAAAAAAAAAAAAAAAAAAAAAAAAAAAAAAAAATTATCCAAAACACACATTTGATATAAACATTCCCAGGAACAAGAAATGATCAACATGCATTAGTCGTCCGAGATGAAAATAATCAGGCATAAAAACACACAAGATATTGAAAAGATTGATCAAGATCCAATCATAATAAGAAAGTAGAAAGAGAGAGCACCTGAAATGGAAGAAGAAGTGAAGAAACTGGTAGAACTGTTGTACGAAGACATGGCTTGGCTGTAACCTGTAAGTTAAAAGGTAAAGTGATGAAGAGTATAGAGAAACCAACTTTCCTATTTATACCAGAAAGAAAGAAAGAAAGAGAGTTGACAAGTGGGGCCCCTTGGTGGAATCAAAGGGTTTCAAGATACGCTTACATAAACTGCCGCTCAACAACAAAACATCCATATTACCAAATGCTTTTGCCGCTGCCTCTTTGTGACTCCACTCTGCTAATTTTTTTTATTTTTTTATTTTTTTTTTTATAGCATGAGCATTCCATGTAAATACATAAAATAATTTAATATTGTTTAAATGATAATATTATTAGAGCGAAAATTATTATGATTAGAGCGATTGATTTTCTTAATTTATAAATTGATATATTTACCTTTTTATTATAAAAGTAATTACCTTTTATATTTTCTAAGATATATTATCATGAATTATATTACTATACTTTTATTTTTTTAACTAATTTTTATATATAGAAATAGATAGAAATATTCTTGCCTTTAGAGAAAAATAAAAAATTTTATTATCCTTAGAAAATTATCATAAGTAGGAATATATATATATATATATATATATATATATATATATATATATATATATATATATATATATATATTTTTTTTATTATGATCTAATAAGAG
>CATKHJ011197019.1:0-18068 GCA_949750685.1 Vernicia montana | reverse complement strand
TCTCTCATTTAGGTCCAACAAAATAATATTTTGTAATTCCTTTATTATTTTGTTGGTACATTTAGAGAGGTGAGTTTATTGGGTGTATATGGATTCAAGGGCTTGAGTGTGTTATTCTTCATTTATTTTGTACTATTCATTTTAATTAGTGGATTTTACTCCTTTCTCTCCCGTGGACGTAGGCTTACGCCGAACCACGTAAATTTCGTGTCTCTATTTTATTTCTCTTACTTTTGTCGTCCATTTGTTCTAACAAACTGGTATCAAAGCTGAGCTGGAAATAAGTGTGGTAGTATGAAAGTGCATGTCTAGGAAAGTTCTGGCTAAGGAAAGACTTGATATTTAAGTGTGTCAATTGTGACCCACCTCTTTTTCTTGGGAACTTTTCTGATATACTATTCATGGGCTACAGTGACTGTTACAGTATACGGTCATCATGACGACAACAAATTTTGATATCGAGAAATTTGATCACAATATGAGTTTCACCATGTGGCAAGTCAAGATGCGTGCAATCTTAATTCAAAATAGTCTGCATTAAGCACTACTAGGTAAAGATAAATTACCTAGTACTATGGATGAGGCGAAGAAGCAGGAGATGGATGATAAGGCCCTTGCTTCCATTCAGTTATGCTTTTCAAATGAAATATTATGAGAAGTCATGCAAAAGAAGACTGCCAAAGATTTATGGGACAAGTTTGAATCTTTGTATGTTATAAAGAATCTCACCACCAAATTGGTAGCAAAGCACCATCTATACATACTCAGCATGGCCGAAGGTGCATCTATCAAATCTCATATCGATGAATTCTCCAATATCCTTATGGATTTAGAAAATATGGAGATTTCTTATGATGATGAAGATCAAGCTCTTATGTTGCTTCGATCACTACCTCCATCCTATAAGCACTTTAGAGATACTTTAATTTACAATCAGCAAACTCTAAAGTTAGAGGATGTTAAATCATCTCTATTTTCAAAAGAGCTTATCGACAAGGAGTTTGGAATGAGTAGAAATGACAGTCCAGCAGAAGGTCTACTTGTTAGAAGAAGGTCTACAGATAAGAGTTCTTCTAGAAATAAAAAATCAAAGTCTAGATCAAAATCTAAGCACATAAATTTGACTTGTAATTACTGCAAGAAAAATGGGCATATCAAGTCAGAATGCTTCAAGTTAAAGAACAAGCAACAGAACAAAGATCAGAAGAAAGAGGAACCCGCTGAAGCCAGTGTTGTTCAAAATCAAGAGCAATGTGATATGCTCTTGGTTTGTGATGATGGGGCCAAAACCATAAATGAATGGATTCTGGATACAGCTTGCTCATTCCATATGTGTCCCAACAAAAATTATTTCTCCACATATAAATCGGTGCAAAGTGGAGTTGTATTGATGGGCAACAACCATGCTTGTAAAGTTGCTGGAATATATACAATTAAAATCAAGATGTATGATGAAGTAGTCAGAACTTAGACAGATGTCCGACATATTCCAGACTTGAAGAGAAATCTTATCTCTTTAAGTACTCTAGACTCAAATGGCAACAAATTTACTGGCGGAAGTGGAATTTTGAAGGTTGCTAAAGGTTCTTTATTCGTGATGAAGGTTGAGAAGATAGGCAAACTATATGTTTTGAAAGGTTCTATAGTTATAGGTGCAACAGTCGTGTCCACATCTTCCTTGTCAGACTCAAATGTTACCAGATTATGGTATATGAGGCTGGAACATATGAGTGAAAGAGGTCTGTCAGAGTTAAGCATAAGAGGTCTTCTCTGCTCTCAGAGTACATCAAAACTAGACTTCTGTGAGCATTGCATTTTTGGCAAGCAGAAAATAGTCAGTTTCAATACTGCAGTTCATAGAACTAAAAGTACTCTGGATTACATTCATTCAGTTCTTTGGGGGCCTGCACGTGTCCCATCAAAAGGTGGTGCTCGATATATGCTTACTTTCATTGATGATTATTCTAGAAAGGTATGAGTATATTTTCTAAAGCATAAAAATAATGTGTTTGCCACTTTTAAGCAATGAAAGGCCTTGGTTGAGAAACAGACTCGAAGAAAAATAAAGCGACTCAGAATAGACAACGGTCTAGAGTTCTGTCAAGGTGATTTTAATGAATTATGCAAAAATGAAGGCATTGTGCGTATGAACATAACGCTCTTGGAGAAAGTTTGTTGTATGTTATCAAATTCTGGCCTATCTAAAGACTTATGGGCAGAAGCAGCTTCTACAATCTGTCATTTGGTGAATCATTCTCCATCCACAACAATTGGTTTAAAGACACTAGAGGAGGTAAGATCTGGTAAACCGGCTGAATATTCTGATTTAAAGGTATTTGGGTGTCCTTCTTATGCACATGTTAATGATAGCAAATTAGAGCCACGATAAAAAAAGGTGCATATTTATTGGTTATCCTTATGGTGTAAAAGGATATAGATTATGGTGCATTGATCCCAAGTCTCCAAAACTGATAATTAACAGAGATATTGTGTTTGATAAATTTGTTATGTTACATCTCAGAAATGAGAATTCTACTAGAAAGGATACTTTTGTTTTCTGATACATATGTTGCAAGTTTTTCTAAGTAGGTGGAGTTTGAAGTGGAAAATGAATCCTCTCCACAAAACCCAGTTCAAATCCCTACCTCTATTGAAAAAGAGGAAACATCACAAAGTGAAGAAGAAGACTCTATTGCTAGACATAAGCCACCAAGAAAGAAAATGAGGCCTCAAAGACTAGTAGATTATGTCTCATTTGCACTAGATATGACAGAAGACACAAATGCAGTTGGTGATCCTTCAACATATTTAGAGGCTATCGCTTGTGATGATTCTACTAAGTGGTTAGTGGCTATACATGAAGAGGTGGGGTCCCTTCACAAAAATAGAACTTGAGATTTGGTCAAACAGCCTAAAGACAAGAAAATTGTTGGATGCAAGTGGGTCTTCAAGAAGAAAGATGGTATTCCAGATGTTGAAGATGCCAAGTACAAGGCATGGTTGGTTGCAAAGGGCTACAGTCAGGTACATGGAGTTGACTTTAATGATGTGTTCTCACCTATTGTTAAACATAACTCTATTCGTGTCTTGCTTGCTTTGGTTGCTATGCATAATTTGGAGTTGGAACAACTGGATGTTAAGACCGTCTTCTTGTATGGAGAGCTTGAAGAGACAATCTATATGCAACAACCTGAGGGTTTTGAGATCTAAGGTAAGAAAGACCATGTTTGTTTGTTGAAGAAATCATTGTATGGTCTGAAACAATCTCCTCGACAGTGGTACAAGCTGTTTGATTCTTTTATGGTTGGCCACGGCTATTCTAGGAGCCAATATGATAACTGTGTGTATTTTAGAAAACTTGCAGGTGGCTCATTTGTGTATTTGCTGCTTTATATTGATGATCTACTAATTGCAGCCAAAGATATGTTTGAAATCAACAAATTAAAATCAAAATTGAGTGGTGAATTTGAAATGAAAGATTTGGGAGCAGCCAAGAAAATTCTTGGTATAGAGATTCGAAGAGACAGAGCTGCAGGAAAACTTTATCTTACTCAGAAGAGTTTTGTTGAAAAAGTTTTGGAGCGTTTTGGTATGAAAAAGGCTAAACCTTTAAGTACTCCACTTGCTGCTCATTTTAGACTTTCTGCTACTATGTCACCACAGTCAGAGAAAGATATTGAGTATATGTCACATGTTCCCTACTCTAGTGTTGTTGGTAGCCTCATGTATGCTATGGTGTGTACTCGTTCTGATATTGTACATGCAGTAAGTGTTGTGAGTAGATATATGTCTAATCCCGGTAAAGAACACTGGCAAGCAGTGAAATGGATTCTGAGATATTTGCGGGGCACTGCTTATTCTTGTTTGGAATTTGAAAGGAGTAAGGGAAATTTGGTTAGTTACGTTAATTCAGACTATGCAGGTGATCTCGACAGGCGGTGATCCATTTATGGCTATGTATTTACTCTTGGTGATACTGTTATCAGTTGGAAAGCTACTTTATAGTCTACAATAGTATTATCCACTACGGAAGCAGAGTACATGACAATTGTCGAGGCTATTAAAGAAGCCATTTGGTTAAGAGATTTGTTTCGTGAACTTAGTTTGGATCAAAAGGTGATTTTCGTCCACTGTTTTAGTCAGAGTGCTATTGACTTGACAAAAGATCAGATGTTTCATGAGCGGACGAAACACATTGATGTGAAGTATCATTTTGTTCCTTATATTATCTCTCAGGGTAATATTTCTATTAAGAAAATTTGTACTGCAGACAATCCAGCTGATATGTTGACAAAGTCTCTTTCAGTAAGCAAATTCAAGCATTGCTTGGACTTAATTGGTATTTCTCGTATTTAAATTTCCCCTACAGGATTAAGTGGAGAAGGTGGAATAATATCTTCTAATTTTGTGTTTGAAGGAAATTCAAGCTAAGGTGGAAATTTGTAAATGATATCTTGAATTTTGGCCCAAAATTAAGAGAAGCCCAAGCCCATAAAGATGTATATTTCTCATATGATTAAATTCACATCCAAGTATTTTAATTGGACAAAAAAAAAATTACGTAGTATGTTTCATGGCCAAGTATGTTGCATTGTTTTGGGACAATCAACGTTGCTTATTTGGTGGCCAAGTTTTTCACTTGGAAATGGGGGATTTACGTGGACTTTAAATGTCCATATATGGTCAATGCACTTTCCCTATAAATTCAAGCACTTGGTCATTGGCAAGATATCAAGCAAATTTGTGGGTGTGTGTATCAAGTGAGGGAAAAAGAAAAGTGAGTGAGTCTTTGATCTTTTATAAGCTTTAGTCTCTCATTTAGGTCCAATAAAATAATATTTTGTAATTTCTTCATTATTTTGTTGGTACATTTAGAAAGGTGAGTTTATTGGGTGTATTTGGATTCAAGAGCTTGAGTGTTACTCTCCATTTAATTTGTACTCTTCATTTTAATTAGTAGATTTTACTCATCTCTCGCCCGTAAACGTAAGCTTATACCAAATCACGTAAATTCCGTGTTTTTATTTTATTTTTCTTACTTTTGTCGTCCATTTGTTCTAACAAATTACATATGGAGTGTAAATAGGATATTGACATCTTTACACTTGGCCAAATAATGGGCATATTCATAATAAAATTTTAAAATATTAATCAGTGATTGATTTAGTGTATATAAAGATAGTTACACTAAGATCAGTTAAGAATTTTCCTATTAATTAGCTTAACTCTAGCATATTATGGTAAAGATAATTGATGAAAAATAATTAATTACTCCCTTCATTTTTTATTAAGTGACGTTTAAGATAATGCGCATAGATTAAGGAAGCATTAATTATGTTTTAATTTTATAATTAGAAGATTAATTTACCCTTAATTAATAGTATTGACAAGTATTCCCTTCATTCTTTTTTATCTGTCGTTTTTTGTTATTTCACAAATATTAAGAAATAATTAATTATGCTAAGTTTCAATAATAAGATGACTAAATTACCTTTATTAATTATAGAGTAATAGATAATATGTGTATTAATTATAGAGTAGATGATAAGGATAGAATTAGAAGAAAAAAAAATTAAAGTTATTGGTTTCCAAAAGTGACATATATTTTAGAATTTTTTTTCTTCAAAAAAGTCAGATAAAAAGAAATGGAGAGAGTAACTTTTATTAATTGAATATTTTAATTAAGGTGTTTAATGTAGGTAAAATACGGGTAAATTTGAAGGAAAAAAAAAATATAAATGTAGTCTTGATATTCTAAAACATTAATTAAGAACACATACACCATTAATTTCATAGACGTTTAAGGTAATGCACATATATTAAGAAAACATTAATTATGTTTTAATTTTATAATTAAAAGATTAATTTACCCTTAATTAATACTCCCTCTGGTTCTCAATAACTGTCTTTTTAGAAAAATGATTTTGTTTCAATATAATTGTCGTTTTAGGAGTTCAATGCAACATCTATTAGCTTTTTTTCAACTTTACTCTCATCTCAATTCCAATATTTCATATTCCCTCCGGTTTTTAATAACTGTCTTTTAAAAAAAGTTATTTTGTTTCAATATAATTGTCGTTTTAGGAATTCAATGCAGCATTTATTAACTTTTTTCCTACTTTACCCTTATTCCAATTCCAATATTTCATATATTTTTTCTTATTTGGTGAGAGAAAATAAGGGTATATTTGTCCATATTAATTAAAATTAAAGGTATTTAATAGCTTCCTTAATATATGTGCATCCTCCTAAAACGACAGTTATTGTGAAACGGAGGGAGTATGTTTTTTCTTATTTGGTGAGAGAAAATAAGGGTATATTTATCCATATTAATTAAAATTAA
This sequence comes from Vernicia montana, assembly GCA_949750685.1. Taxonomy (NCBI): domain Eukaryota; kingdom Viridiplantae; phylum Streptophyta; class Magnoliopsida; order Malpighiales; family Euphorbiaceae; genus Vernicia; species Vernicia montana. The sequence goes on along the minus strand of CATKHJ011197019.1, from coordinate 11,725 downwards.
AGGTATTTAATAACTTCCTTAATATGTGTGTATCCTCCTAAATGACAGTTATTGTGAAACGGAGGGAGTAGTATTGAAAGGTAACTTTTATTAATTGAATATTTTAATTAAGGTGTTTAATGTAGTTAAAATAGGGAGTAAATTTGGAAAAAAATATATAAATGTAGTCTTGATATTCTAAAACGTTAATTAAGAATATATACACTATTAATTTCATAGACGTTATCTATTTTTCTAATAATATAACACAACATTGTCATTAATTTAATACTCCCTCCGTTTATAAATAGTTCACATTTATTTTAATACAATAATTAAGAATTTATATTTTTGTTATTATTTTATTCTTATTATAATCACTAATAGCAATAAATATTATAAAATAATATAATTAATTTTAAAATTTCTAAATTATATATTTGAAAACACAATAATAAATTTAATTTAAAAAAAAAAGTGAACAATTTTTTTTACATCTTTAAAAAAATAGAAAACACTATTATTTATGAACTGGGAGTATTAGCCATTCTAAATTTATACTAATAAGTTATTGATCATAGCTATTGATAAGTGATGCTATATCAAGTGGGATTGGTTGAGATGCTAAAAAAATTGGGTGGCGTAAAAAAGGAGAGATAGTTTTATGATACAGTGATTCCTATGGTAGAAATTCCATTTCTATATCAAAATATTTATTTATTTAGGGGCGTTTGATATCATTGCAGTTTTTTATTTTCTGTTTTTTTTTTCAAATTTCAAAAAATTAAATATTAGAAAATATTTTTTTTAAAAATATTTTTTTTTTATTTCTTTCATGTTTATCCAGAAACATTTTGAAAATAAAAAATAACGAATTCTGATTTTCAAAATTTTATTTTTATTTTTAAAAAATAAAAAACAGAAAATAATACCGAACAGGCACTTAGGCCTTGTTTAGTTGCAGAAAACGTTTTTTATTTTCATTTTCCAATTTTCTTTTCATTTTCTCAATTTTCTAACTTTTCATTTTCCAAATTGGAATTTGGAGAACTGAATCATTTCCAATTTTGCAATTCTTTATTTTTTATTTTTTAACTTTTATTTTGTAATATATTTTATTATGTTTTTTTATTAAATAAATTTTATATTATTAAAAATAATTATTAGATATAAATATATTAATAATCTTATAATATGATTACTTAAAATATTTTTTAATTTAAAGCTACATTTTATAAATAAAATTATAAAAATATTTAATAATATTTTAAAATTATGAAATATATATATATATAAAGAATAAAACTTTAATAGTAATTAAATAGTATATAGCAAGAATTATATATAGGATAGGAGTATCGTGTTTATTTATTAAAAAAGTAACAAAATCCAACATCTTTTGTTGGGTTTCGAAATCCAAAAATTACAGGGTAAACTATACAAAAATGCCGTGTTTTCTAAATTGAGAAAATATATTTTTTTGTATTTTTTAGACAATAGTTATAATTTAGAAAATTCTGAAAATAAATTTATAGTTTTCTAAATTAGAAAATATTACAACTAAAAACCCAGTTCCATTTTCTAATTTTCTTAGAGTATTTTTCTAAAAAACTAGCATTATTTTCCACAACTAAACAAGCCTTAGTTTTCCACTTTGTAGTTTTCAAGTACATTAGTGGGTTTAATATAAAGTGAAGCATAGTAATGCTCAATATATATATATAAGTGAAGAATATTTGATATTATATATATTTCTTTTATTTTAAAAAATATTTTTTTAAAATGAAAAAAAAAGGGTCATTATTAGTTAGTGAAATAGAATGGCAATCAAAATCAGTTCCTTTTATTTCCCCACTCAAACAATTGATTGTAATGGGTGAGACCGTGAAAGCGACTTGCTAATGTTAAGGACAATGGCCATGTTTGAAACAGGATACAAAGAATGACAATTACTCAATTAGCTTTGGATATGCACATATTTTACTTCTAAATATAGGCACCCTTCTAACGTGCAAGATGCCACTTGTGATAATGTTTTCCAATTTCAGCATTTTCCGACCTAAGAGATTACCTTTATCTTGGACCTGAAGATTATGACGACTAAAAGTAATGGATTATTACCCTTACATCTTATTTGTAAAAGAGAATGTTCAATTAACTCTACAAAGAAAAATCAAATTTATTGAGTTTGCTGCTTTATTTTTTTTATCAGGATTCAATTTATAAATTCTTTAATTTTGATATAAATGGATTGTCTTTCATTGAATTAAAGAAAATAAGTTAACATGCAGGTGATTACTACCCATAATACCGTATATATATTTTTTCCGTTTCAAAATATTAATCATTTAAAATTTCGACACACTGATTAAGAAAATTATTTAATTACATTATTTTAAGGTAAAAATATTAAAATATTTTTTTTTTTATTTTGATGCAGAAAAATAAAAATAATTAATACAAATATTTAATGGAGAAATAAAAAGAAAAAAAATTGAAAAAAAAATAATAAATATCTTTTTAAAATTCTAAAATCACATATAATTTTTTAAAAAAATCTAAAAAATTAACGGAGGGAATACATAGTTAACACGATTGGCATTGCTGCTGCCTACCACAGCTACTGACACAGTCCAAACAGTGAACTTGCCGTCACCCAAAATACCAATTAGGCTAGTTAAACAGAAATTGCAAGAAAATATTAGTACTAATTGCTTTAAAATGAATTGAACACACAAAAGAAATGTTAAATATGTGAATTAGGCACGCACCGTCCAAATCCTATGATTTTATATTTGGAGGCTACAATCAACTGTACATATAATCGCGGCGCTGCCCAGTCTACAGGGCGCCCAAATCATTTCTCAAATGTTAACTATCAATTATTTTCCTTAAAAACAGATTGAAAAGGAAAGCCAATTACAGATCAGCTTGGAATTGACCATTTATATATATATATATATATATATATATATATATATATATATATATATATATATATATATATATATATTTCAATAAGATAATTATTTTCCTTAATTATCTGAAATAAATGGTGTATCTCCAACCTAGGAAAAGAAATCTTCAGATTCCAATTCTACAGAAAGAGATAATCATTTCATTTGATATCCTTTCATTTGATAGAAAGTTAACCAAATACTATATACCTGATAAGGTATTGGTTTAAGTTTAATAAATGATAAAAAGATTTAAGGCATTGATATTCTACTATGGATATTAATGGAATGATTCACACTAAACAGTATGTTGTGTGATTTAGTATATTTGCTTCCAACAGTAATAATAATAATAATAATAAGGTTGAAACTTTAAACATAAAAAATTTGCTCACAAAATATATTTATGTAGACTTATAAATATATTGTTTAAATTTTATCCAATTATTTATTAGTTGATACATGGCATATTAAATTCAATAGTCAAATTCCTATTTCAATTATTTAAAAATACTGATTTATATAATTCGAATTATAACTAAAAATAGATTACACTATTTTAAACGAATTTAGATTTATTTAATATATTTGATATAATTATTGTTTTAATAATTGAAAAGTTTGTATTATTTTAATATTGATTTAGTTTTATATTTAATTGGTATTTTATAATATATATTATCTCCGTTTCATTTTGTTTGGGACATTTTTTTTTTCCATAAAGTTTAAGAGTACATTAAATAACTTGCTATTTTTCCTTTTATATCTTTTTTGTTAAATACAATTTCTTATAAATTTTATAGAAAAAATTGAATTAAAACGAATATATATATATAATATAATTCGGTCGATTCGGTTAGTTTAGATTTTTTTTGAATATAAATCGAATTAAAACGAATAGATCAAAATAGACAAAAATTTAAATCGAACTGAACTGAATTATGAAATTAATCAAACCGAATAGATCGAATTAAATTTATTATTATTTGTAAAAAATAGATTTAGATGGAAAATAAGTATTATTTTTCTTCTCTTCATTATTTTCCTTCCCATTTTCAAAATAAGTATTTTCAACAACTCCATTCTCTTATGACATTGTGAAATACTTTTACCACCTAATAATTATTGATTTTTTTTTTTGAGAAACAATAATTATTATTGATTATTAATATAAAGAAAAAAATTGATTGGCATTGCTTCTTGTAGTCTTGTAGATGTTTTTTTCTTATGAAAATAAGAGACATTAATAGTATATTACACTATTTAACATACAATCGATAATACATAAAGCATACAATTATTGATGCTGCTATTGTAGCATATTACTATATGTGTGCTCTTCTCAATGAGCATTAACAGCAGCATAAAACAGTAAAACACTACATGCTTTTTTCAAAAAGCTTCAATAATAATGCATTACCTAATAATGAAAAATTAGGAATAAAAAGAAATTTTCAACTTTCAATTAAATAATTTGTGTTTAAAATACTGCAATTAAAATTATTAATATATTTTCAAATAAACTTCATGTTTTTTAGCATTTGAAAGATAGATAATCTAAATCTATTACCCATATTGCATATATATTTACCACTAATTAAGTTTTGCCTATGTGTAGATTTCAATGTTTTTGACATTGAGAACTGGATTAAAGTTTATCTCATAATGTAATTTTTTGAAATTATTTCTTATTATTTAGGCTACAATCAATGATACTTAAAAATGCTAGTGGCATTGAATAATTCAGTGACTAATAATTATACATATAAAATTTTATTTTTATTCATAAAATTGATAAATTTAATAACATGCAAGTTAAATACTCCCTCCATTTCATATTAGATGACGTTTTGGATGTTTTATCTTTTTTATAATAGATGACGTTTTAGAATATCAATAGAGTATTTATTTACTTTTTTTTCCATTTTTTCATTTTTTTAATTTTCATTAAATACATTTTTTAGAGTTTAGAGGAATACTTAATAAAGGTAATTTAATATTTTATTTCACTAATTAAGGAAAGTTAATTGGCTTTTTAATATTTGTGCATATTTTCAAAATGTCATCTAATATGAAATGGAGAGAGTATAAGAATATATTTTTAAATTCATTTAGGTAAGAGATTTTGTCTTATAAATATATAAATTAATATGAAAACACCTTTAAAATAAAATTGATGAACATAAATACTTGGCATTGTACAAATAGAAATGTTATTCTCTTATCAAATAATTGAAACAACATTCATTAATCGTTTAATCAATGCATTTTTATTTATACGCGCTCTCTTAAAAGTAAAGTGCATGAATAGTATATTACAATTTTTCTTACAATATTTGTGGATGGCAATGAGACTCATTGCCAAATATATACAAAACTCATTGCTTATGTTTACAATTATTGAGATAAATATTTTTACCTAGGGATAGTAATGGGGCGGAAAATTTCCATTTCTTATAGAGATTTGTCTCAAATGGAGTGAAGATTTTTTAAATTTTATTTTCATGGAGTGAGGATGAGAATATTTTTTCCTGTTAGTGCGGATGGGGCGAGGACGAAGAGTGTATTCTTCACCACAGGGATTTCCATCCCTATTTCCGTGGAGACACAATATTATATTTACATAATTATTCATAATATAAAAAGTATATTACTTAGTCATATATATATATATATATATATATATTAGAATTTCTAATTTTATCACTCACTCTTTATAATTCTCTCACATTATAACAACTCTAAAGAAATTTATTTAAATAATTTTATATTTTTATGTATACTGAATTTTTTAATGCTTACCCCGCCCCGTTGCCATCCATATATTTATCAACTTGAGAATTTATCTAAATTTCAATCTACCCTTTTTAACGTTAAAAAATATTATATCAACCATAATTTTACCATTTTACCAAAGTAATTTTTTTTATTAGAATTATTATATATGTCAGAGTTACAAAATTGAAGTTGAATATTGAAATCAAAGCAGACAAATTAAATATTTTAAATATAAACTCAAATTTAATATGAACAATAAAATTAAATATTGCCCATACTTAATGCATACACTAATATAATAATATAATTAGAGACGAAGCCATGATATATTCATTGGGGGCAAAAGCATGTCATTAAAATAATATATAAATCATTAAGTATTTATAATTTTTCATTTAACATTCAAAATAAAAGTTTATTGATACAAAAGAAAATAAATCTAGTTCAATAAAGAAAATTAAAAATATAAAGAGAAAAAGAATGATTTATTTTTGGGTTATAGATTAAATTTTGAATTAGATTTAAAAGAAATTGTTATGATTACACTTAATTTTTCAATTTAAAGACCAATAAAAATAAATAAAGCTATTAAATTTATCATATCATAAAGTTGGAGGTAAATTAAATATTTTTAAAGAGACTAATTTAATTTTTTTAATTTTAAAAATACACCTATATATATTAAAAAAAAATTATTTGGCCCTAAATCACCTGCCGTCGTCTTCGAATATAATAATATTTAGAGTAAAATAGAATATGGGTATTTTTTTATTAGGAAAAAAATAAATATATAAATCATATTGATTAAATTTTTTTTTATTAAAGAGTAAGTCAAAACTCAAATTTCAAGACCTAAATTTTGATATTAGCACTAAATTAAAATTTGATCGAGTACCAAAGTAAAATAAGTTCGTGCCTTCTCTTTTAATAAAAGCATGATATATATAATTTGATGGTAATGAATAATAATAATTTGATTTTTTTTAAAGTGATATAAAGGATCCATATTTAAACTTACTATTTTTATAAAATTAAAAAAAGAAAAATTTTATCCTTTTTCCCCTAAATGAAAAATGTACTAGAGTTAAGGATAAACATAAGACCCCACGCATCAAGTTTTAATCTTATAATTTCAGGATAGGTTTAGATTTTCAATTTATAAAAAATATAAAGAAAAATCAAGAAAAAAGAAAAAAGGGAAAAATCTAAGCAATTTCGGAAAATTCACTCCCTCGATAGCATAAATGCCAAGCAGACACCCAAAGCCAGATGGCTTCTCTTTATAGTTAGCAACGCCTCTGCCCCCTTCTCTCTCTCTCATACATTAGCTTCTTCAATCCTCACCCATTTGCCCATTTATAACCCATCAATCTCTCCAATCTCTCTAACCCAATCTCACCTTCTTCTTCCTCTCCTCCTTTTTCTCTTACACTCTGTTTTCTTTTATACTCTGTTTTTAGTTTTGAAACAAAGAAAAAAACAGAGCCATGGTGGTTCTGTCACAAACAGCATTAGACCATTACTCTTTAATCAAAACATGCAAGCCTTCAGGCTTGTTTTCTGGAATTCCAGTGATTGACTTGACCGACCCTGATGCCAAGACCCTCATAGTTGAGGCTTGTCAGGAATTTGGGTTCTTCAAGTTGGTCAATCATGGAGTCCCATTGGAGTTCATGGCTAAATTAGAAGCTCTAGCTACCAACTTCTTTAACCTTCCTCAATCTGAGAAGGATAAGGTTGGCCCTCCTGACCCTTTTGGCTATGGCAACAAAAGAATTGGCCCTAATGGTGATATTGGTTGGATTGAATATCTTCTCCTCAATACCAATCCTCAAATCAGTTCCCATAAAACTCTCTCCATTTTCCAAGAAAACCCACAAATTTTCCGGTAAACTTTGTCATCTTTTTGAACCGTTAATTTAAAATTACTTTCTTTACTCTCTGTTTCAGAAACAGAGGAAAGAACATAAATTATTATTAGTAATTATACAAACAAATGAATAACATTTTTGTTTCTTGTTTTAATGGGTATATAAATATATTATATATATAAGCAGCTCTGCAGTGGAAGATTACATATTGGCAGTGAAGAGAATGGCCTATGAAGTACTGGAATTGATGGCGGATGGGTTAGGAATTGAGCCAAGAAATTTGTTAAGTAATCTGCTAAGAGATGAAAAGAGTGACTCATGCTTCAGGCTAAATTACTATCCACCATGCCCAGAGCTACAAGCATTGAGTGGTAGAAATTTGATTGGGTTTGGGGAGCACACAGACCCACAGATAATTTCTGTCTTAAGATCTAACAACACAACTGGCCTGCAAATCTGTCTGAGAGATGGGACTTGGGTTTCAGTCCCACCTGATCAGACCTCCTTTTTCATCAATGTTGGTGATGCCTTGCAGGTACAGTTTATTTATTTATTTTTAATTTTATTATTATTTTATTTCAAAAATAAAAAATAAAATAAAATAAAATAAAATTCCAACTAAGTTTGTTACTTGTAATTATCAGTCTGTTTCTTCCATGCTCTAACATAAAACCTAGCCTCAAGTTAAAAAATTTAATTTAAATTCTAGAACTTTGACTGGAGTTCGAATCCGTAAACTTTACTTAGCACAATAAAATTAGGATAATTTTGGGTTTGAAAGTACAAATGGGTACGTTTCTTATTTTCATGTTTTTAATGAATTTTGCATTTGGGTTTTGACATGGGATATGCAGGTAATGGCTAATGGAAGATTTAGGAGTGTGAAGCATAGAGTTTTAGCAGATACAATGAAATCAAGAATTTCAATGATCTATTTTGGTGGTCCACCTTTGAATGAAAAGATTGCACCTTTACCCTCTCTATTGGCTGAAGGAGAAGAAAGTTTATATGAGCAATTCACATGGTGTGAATACAAAAGGTCAGCTTACAAGTCAAGGTTGGCTGATTACAGGCTTGGGCTATTTGAAAAAAAATTGCAGGCTATTTTAGCAAATATTTAGGGTTTTTTTTTTTTTTTTTTGAATTTTCAAAAATAGGTTTGAAAGAGTTGACTCAACTTCCCATAGATGGAAAGCATATAGGTTGTTCTTTTACTTTTCTTTGTAATTTTATTTTTTTCTTTTTAAACTTTTTCTCCTATGTTTTAAATGTAACAGCAACTGCTTTTCTATCATTAATGCAAGTTTATCATCATGTGATAATATATACCACTCCCCCATTTCAAAGGTTGCATAAGAATTAAAGAAATTATTAAATAATTTTAATTAAAATGAATTAATTTATTTTTATTTTATTATCGTTAAAACTCACCTGAAAGATAAAATAAAATTGATGGCTATAAATTTAAAATAAGCAAAAAATTTTAAAATGTTTAATATATTAAAACGGAGAGAGTATATAATATTTTAAATTAGTGTCAAATTTTTTAATCTTTTCTTTCTATTTTCAGATAAATGTGGCAAGCAAAAACCCATCTATAGAGCTGTGGTCAGATTTCCAATTGCTATCACTTTTCTAATTTTCATTTCTCTATTAATTTCAAAAATATCACCATCACATCAATACCATGAATCAGAAAAGTTTTTATGTAGATTGGTATTTGACACAATAATGTTAATCACTTACAAATTAAAGCCCAATTGGCCCACTTATTCAGACAACCGTGCCTACAATTATTAGCTTCTCTATGATTTATAAAAGTTGTTATTGCACCTATTATATGATTCATTAATTCCTAATTTCATTACTTTGGAAAAATGAAAGGTATGTGCCAAAATAATTAAATGAAAAAAGAATAAAAGAACAAACATAATATCATCATTTGTATTTTGATTAATGTTCTTAAAATAATTTTTAAAACTTTTATAGAAAAAAAAGAAGAAGAAGAAAAGTTCTAAAAGAAAGAATTCTTAAGTATAACTAATCTATTTAAGTAAGCCACGTTTACAAGGAAGAAAATTTAGTTGTGAATTGGCTAGCAAACTATTCATTTGACATTTTCTTTTAAAAATTATGAGCTCGTGCAGTCTTTTTTTTTTTAGTATACTTAGCAAATTTTTTTTTTTTTTTTTTAATGATTGTTTCGGTATTTTTTTTACTTGGCCTAAAACATTCACACTCTTTTATGGTAGAAAAAGAAAAAAGAAAAATACTAATTTTTCATAACAAAAAAGAAAACTCCATATATAAATGTATAATTCTAATTAATGCTTCTAATGTAAGCAAAGTGATTGGAATGTAAATTTCTTTTCCAAATGAGAAAAGCTCTTAAAATGGAACTTTTGTTATAAAGTATATTATTGAAGGAGAAGAATAATATAATTTACAAAAAAAAAAAAAGAGAAGAAGATGGAGGAGGAGGAGGAGGAGGAGGAGAATATTATTATGAGCTCATGGTTTTTAGTGTAATGCCCCCACAAAAAATGAGAGACCATAGAAGATTCTGAAAGGGAAAGGTATACTCTTGAAAGAGTCAATAAGTCACTCTCCCAAGGAGTTTGTATTGACCATCCAAGTGCATTTCACCATCTTAGTCACATCCCCCTTTTCTGAATCAGCATTTCATCACCCATTGAAATTCTTCACCAAAGAGAGATGCTTCTATTCATCACACCATTTCTCATTCACATTTATTTATATATATCTGTCAATTATCTGTCATAGTAGAAAAAAATACATAATTAGAAAATGATATATATATATATATATATATATAATGTTAAATTCTAAAATCTCATATGAAAAAATATGGATGTATTTAGATATACTAACTCTCGATGATATAACTATTCAAAACAGCTAAATTTATTTGATTTCTAAACCGAAAAAATCAACATAACTTATGAGACATTTTGTCCTATAAGTAAAAGAAGAGTCCTATTCAAAGGACCACATCTATTTTTTTTTTTTTTTTTTTTTGTAAGTTGCAATTTATATGTGGTCACAAGCATGCGTGTAATTCTAGCTAGGAAGTGATGGTTTTTGAATTGAGAAATTAAGAAATTAGAAACTTTGAACCAAACAGGACGTAGCTTCTCCTTCTGGCTCAAGTTACATTTGAAAATGAGAAATTGCTAAATCCACATGCTCATCTTGAGGAAAAAATTTTAGGTTAACAAAGTATATTACGTCATATTATGAACTATTTAATTATGATATTCTATATTGAACATTAGTTATTTTATAAGGTGAATATAGTAATTAATTACCTGAATCATAAAATATGTATTGTAATTAACGCGTCAGTATGTCAGATTTATAAATTTTTTTAAGAATAGAAAAAGGCATATATTAACACCAACTCTTTATATGGGTAGAAATGTTTTTAGATTTAACCTCTTGTTTGAAACAAATGAATTCTATAAAATTTTATAAATTTCATTTCAAATTTTACATTTTTAAAAAATTATGTGTTTGAAACATTAAAAAATGTGAATTTCAATTCTAAAAATTTAATTATATGGAATTGAATATAACTAAAACTAAATTACATCAAAATAGATAGAATTTCCAAATGAATTTCATAAAAATAACAAAATAATATTTAAAATCAATAATACCATTTCTCTCTCTTTCTCTCTCTCTCTCTCTCTCTGAACCATTATTCTATTAACCATTACCGATTATTATTAGATGTTCACTAATAAATAACAGTTACAATTTATTATATTTATCGTAACTTTTTCTTTATATTTAATAATAAATAGAAATATATATATTTTTAAAATTTATATATTTTGAAGTCTCATAAAATTGAAAGAAAAACAATATTTTTTAATATACTTCAAAAGTTAAAAAAAAAAAAAAAAAAAAAATTCAATTGATTTTCAGTATATACTGAAACTAAATTATTTTCCACCGAAGAAACCGACCCCTTGTGATGTCTTACATCACATCATTGTTAATGTTATTATGATTATTGTTGAAGGTATTTCACTTCTGGCTCTATGGACACATTTATATTCCTTTTATTTTATTGTGAAACCTCAACTTCAGCAGGAATTGAAGTGCGCATAGCAT
>CATKHJ011196932.1:0-24837 GCA_949750685.1 Vernicia montana | reverse complement strand
TTGTTTTATAATATAGCTTCTTCAACCTATCAGCTTTATTACAGTTACTTTTGTGTTTAAATAGTGAATTATATCAATTGGGTTTTAGTATATATATATATATATATTTGTATTTGTAATTTTTGTTAACAAGTCAAAACAAACATTGTTATTATTAAGAGAAAATTACATCATAACTTGAATCAAATTTCATTTTATAAATTAGTTTGTTACGTTGTTTTATAATATAGCTTCTTCAACCTATCAGCTTTATTACAGTTACTTTTGTGTTTAAATAGTGAATTATATCAATTGGGTTTTAGTATTTGAATTTGTTCTTTATTTGATATCAATTTTTCTTTAGTTATTTTTTCATATTATCATTTTTCTAATTATCTCTCTAACTTTCAACTTGAAATTATTTATACCTTATATTTTTCTTTCTTTATGATCAAATTTGGAAATGAGTGATGACCAATTGAAGAGTTATACTCTTGCTGAAATTGAAAAGCTATTGCAAAGCAATGGAAAAAGTTTGTGAGATTACCCTACACTGCCTTTTTCAAATTCAATACTTATTTCAGAAGGACAAAATATATTTATTCAAGATGAGCTTTGTTATTATAGGGTAAACTTGGCAAAGGAGTAAAAAACACTACTTCCCAGTTTAAATAGCGAGTAGAGAAACATTTATGAAATCATCATGAATATTGTCTCAAGGGATGAAGGAGGTATTTTCTTTGTTTATGGATATGGGGGTACTGGGAAGACTTTTATATGGAAAACTTTGTCATCTGCACTACGGTCAAATGGTGAAATAGTACTAACTGTTGCATCAAGTGGAATAGCTTCTCTTCTTATCCTTGGAGGAAGAACAACTCATTTAAGATTTGGTATCCCATTAATTATTACTGAGGATTCGACCTGCAACATTAAACAGGGAAGTCAATTGGCTAAGTTGCTTAGGAAAACTCGACTTATTATATAGGATGAAGCTCCGATGATACATAAACATTGTTTTGAAGCTAAAACATTAAGAGACGTCCTTAGGTTTAATAAGTTGAACTGTATGGATCAACCATTTGGTGGTAAAGTAATTGTAATTGGTGGAGATTTCAGGCAGATATTACATGTTATTCCTAAGGCCAGTAGACAATATATTATGTTGGCTACTTTGAATTCTTCCTATTTGTGGAGTTTTTGCAAGGTTCTGACTTTAACAAAGAATATAAGACTTTAGTCTGGGAATTCAAATTCTGATATAGATGAGTTGAGAGAAATTTTCAATTGGATGTTGAAAGTTGGAGATGGCACTATTGATGGAGCTAATGATGGTGAAGCAGTTGTAGACATTCCTGATGATATCCTTATCAAAGATTTAATCAATCCTCTTGTAGCAATTGTTGATAGCACATATCCAAATTTATTAGAGAAATTTAACGAAGGCAGTTATTTGCAAGACCGAGCCATCCTTGCTCCTACACTTATTGTTGTAAATAAGGTGAATGAATATGTGATGTCTTTTATGGCTAGGTGATGAAGTAACATATTTAAGCTCTGACAGTGTATGTAAGGTTGATGAAAACTCAAACAACTATGAAGATGTTTACACACCAAAATTTTTGAATAGTATTACATCTTCTGGCATGTCAAACCACAAACTAACGTTGAAGATTGGAGTTCTTATAATGTTGATTCGAAATATAGATCAGTGTTCCGATTTGTGTAATGACATAAGATTAATAGTCACTCAATTGGAAAAACATGTGATAGAAGCAAAAGTAATTTTAGGAAGCAATTTTGGACATAGAGTTTTTATACCTCGCTTGGTTAGCACCGTCAGACCTTAGATTACCTTTTTAAAATTCCAACGAAGACAATTTTCATTGGTTGTTTGCTTTTCCATGACAATTAATAAGAGCCATAGGCAATCTCTCTCATATGTTGGACTGTATCTTTCACGTCCAGTTTTCAGCCATAGCCAATTTTATGTAGCAGTATCAAGGGTTAAAAGCAAAAGTGGATTGAAAATACTAATTTATGACAAGGATGGCCGGACATACTATACTACAAAGAATGTAGTTTTCAAGGAAGTATTTCACAATTTAATGTAGAAAGTAGAATTAGGATATAATCCTAATTCTACTCCTACAATTTGATAATATTCGAGATATGTTTGGACACAAAGTACTATTTTTCACACTTACCTATATTTCAATTAAAAAATAATGTCATTTTTACTGTTCATTGACTTGCGCTCTTTCTAGTTTGTAACAGGTGGATATGAGTCCTATGAAAAAAAAAAAACACTCAATATCTTATTAGAATTCAGTAGATTGTGAATAAATTATTTTTCTCCATATTTATTTCTTTTTTCCCGAGTAATCTTTCAATATGCGTTTCTCATTATTCGTTGAAAAATCTATTTAGTATTTCTCATGTAATTATATATAATAGAACAAAATGATATGGGTTACTTTTATCATACAATTGTCTGAAATATTTTTAATTTCAATATAAAAGCATCTTGAAATCATTGTTTGATTTATTATTGCAATATATGAATTTAAAATCAACAAGATGAATAATCCCGCTACAATACGCGAGTATCTAGCTAACTATTTAATTCATCATTTTTTTTAAATTTTTGTAAATTTGATTGTCTTGAATAATTTAAATTAGAAAAATTAACCCTTTTTTCCCTAAAAAATAACAGTAAGTTTTAATAAAATTTATCATCATTATATGTAAATATGTTATTGTTATCGTTATCATCATTTTATTATTACTATTATTATAATACTTATTCACAGTTTATTTGAATATAAAAAATATTAAAATTTTAAATATAAAAGTCCATTCTATTTATAATTTCTTTATAAATTGAGGTTTGTAATTTTCCCTCAACTCTGCGGACAGAAGGTGATATCGAATCAGTGCAATGGAAAGTCTAGCACGAGACGGGAGTGTGATTACCTTTGTTCCCAAACAACTCATTCTCCTCCACTAATTTTGTGTCAATTACACACCATTTGGCGTGTAAAAAAAAAAAAATCTATAATAATAATAAAAGTGGGTAGATGGGTACTGTTGAACAGTGCTCCATCCCTATTAAAATTACTTTGGTGTCCATCTCCCTTTAACTCAGTAAAAAATACGACACCGTTTTATATATATCAAGTATGGACCCCACTTTGAACAGTGGTTCATAACTTACTTTTCCTTTTTTCTCCTCTCTATAAAAGCTTTTCTAAAACACTCTTCCAATTTTGTCCTATTTATTTATGTTTTCATACCTGGATGGTAGAGGGGATACATTTGGCACATCAAGTAAATGATGAACAGTTATTGGAACAGTAATACTCCCAATTTTTTTTTCCCCTATATGCCTCCTCTTTTTGCCTCTTTGCCTTCATTTTTGTCAAAGGAATAAATGGTCTCTTTGCAACTTCTCATGGAAAAAACAAACGAAGGCATGTGGAGAGTGGCCCGCCACCTTCCTACAGCAATTTTTTTTCTCCTGCCTGCAAAAAGATAATTTTGGGTCAGATATCAACAATAAACTTTGAAAGTAATTTTTTAATAAAATAATTTGTATAATAAATATTACTAATTGAATTGTTATTAGTCTGAAATTTTATTTTTAATATTAATTATATTATAATTAATTATAAATTTTAGTAGGTTTAATTCAAATTTTTATAACATATGAATTAGTAAAATTAAATAATGAAATGAAATGAAATTTGAAAATGAATATATAGTTTATCTCTTTTTATTAATATTTTTGTATGATTAAATTGCATAATTTGATATTTACGATTAAATTATTTAATTATATAGTTATATCATTTAATAATTAAATTGAAATTAAAATGAAATTGAAAACTTAAAAAATAAAAATTATTTATTTATGTTATTATTATTAAATAATAATTTATAAATTTGAAGTAATATTATTGATTATAAGTAATTTTTATTTTTGAGGATATTATCTAGTAGAAAATATAATTGGGTCAAAAACTAAAAACAAATCGAGAACCTTCCCACCGAATAATAGCCGTAAGATTGGTATCGATGCTTTTATTATCTGCCAATACAAGTATACAACTGTCTCTCAATATTATCGCGCAAATCGCACCGTAGATTAGTCTTCCAAGTCAAATAATCACCGCCATTGGATGGGTCTACGGTTCCCCTTATAATTAGGGTTATCATCTCCAAATTGATACGTCTCTGCTAAAGTCGGCGATGTTTTCTATTTATAGCAGTGTCGCGCTTTATTTATCAGATAAAGCCTTGTATTATTATCATCCTTTCAAGCTCTTATAAGATTCGGATAGATCGTTTGTCGATCTACCTCATGACCATGGTTTTGCTTGATTTTCGTTTCTAGATGAGGATATCTGACCATGGCTTTAGCTTAGCGGCTGGATCAGCATCGTGGTATCAGTTTTGCATCAGATCTCAGCTCAGATCTAGAGATGAGCTGAGTTTTGCATCAGATCTAAAGATAAGCTGAAGGGGCCAGAGGTATGTTGATTTTGTTTCAGCGATTCATACATCTTATATATCTGTTGTCTTATGCTTTTATTTATTCAGTTAAGTTTTGTTTCTACAGGCAAAACATCTCCTTACCTCGTTGATATGCTGAGCACCGGGCTTCTTTTTTTGATTTATCATTTGGCGATTGCTAGCCAGAGGTATTGAGCTGTTTATTTCAATCTGGAGTCGAGTTCTATTTTGGTGATTTAGATCTGGTTGTCTATCGGATCTATTCTGTCTTGTCTTCTATATTATATTCGTTTTTGATGGTTTAGGCCGTGAGATTGGTTCACATGTTGATCTATGTTTGGTGTGTGTTAACAGTTTGTTCGACCGTTGACGAATCGGTGGTGATCGAGCTCCATGGTTTGGAGATTATGCTGGGTGGATTTTGGCCGTTGACCTGTGAAATTGGGGCAATTGACGCTGATCGATGGGATGATGTTCTGTTGCTGGCTCTCGTGAAGATTATTAGGTGACAAGGGTTTGTGGTTATGCAAATATGCGAATATGTTCGATAATGATTATTGCGTGTGTTTGTTTTGTGGCTGTTGAGGCGATACTGATCTTTTTGGGGTGATGGATGGTTGGATGGGAATAGCTGAGGAGATGTTTGGTTAGATTGATGTCCGATTGCTGTTTTTGTTGCCAGACCTTTGCCATGACAGGTGCGCTTGCATGGCAGGTCAAAAACTATAATAAAATTCTATTTTTTTGGGTTTTGGAGGGGGAGATGGCACGGGGTAAGTATTTGGATTATTTTGCCCGGCTCTCCCCCCCTGGTGTGCGTGTCTGTTCTTCTTTTTCTTCTCCCTCTCTCCCTCTGCTCCTCCACTTACACACACTATAGTTATCTATCTATATGCACAAACTATATTTAGATTTTCTATACTGGACAAACATCCCTTTTGCGCTAGCAAACAAGGCAACAACTATATGAAGAAATCAGAATTGCTCTCCATGAATTCGACCTAGAAAGGTATAAACCTTCCATATAAACTTCTTAACGATTCCTTTATATGCTATTTACGATTCTCGCAGTCTCACGGTTTAACAATTTTAATTGTTTTTGCCAGTCAAAATTATTTACAGAGCACTCTTATTTTAATAAATGGATACACGTTTGTATCACACACTTGAACTCAATCAGCAACAGCATGCTCAATCAATGTTGGATTTCACATTCAAATTATTATTCTTACATTTTGCACTTGAAAACTATTAACATTATGATTAAACTAGTTTTAAATTTTATGCTAAATTGTATTTTAATCCATCTAGTACTCCTAATCAATTGAGATGAAAACATGGAAACATTGTTCTCTTTTTCATCTATCATATAAGCTTGAGATAAGAACATTGAATATCCATTTCATGTGTCCGGAGTGCTATCGGTCCAACTGAATATACACCCTAAATTGGAGTGATTGGATAACCATGGTTAACA
This sequence comes from Vernicia montana, assembly GCA_949750685.1. Classification (NCBI taxonomy): domain Eukaryota; kingdom Viridiplantae; phylum Streptophyta; class Magnoliopsida; order Malpighiales; family Euphorbiaceae; genus Vernicia; species Vernicia montana. Next base: position 18,866 of record CATKHJ011196932.1, on the reverse strand, counting down.
TGACACATTGAATGGTAGTAGCCATCCCAGTATGGTAGTTCATATTTAGTTTCCAATGCGAGGTCTGTGTCAATTAACGATTGGTAAACAACTCATCTATTTTGAGAATTTAAATCTCTATCTTTGGATAATGTCATGAGCTGCGTACGGCCTATATCATATTACTTTCAATTGCAGTTTTTGTGTTGGCATGATATGTTTTTGCAATATTCTTTTCTTGTAGACCTAGAATCTCTCTTTGATTACTGGGTTGTGTTTTTAATGTGGAGTTGGTACAAATTGTTTCCTTTTTAATTATGTTGGTGGAAAGGTGGGATTAGTAGTCTCAGAATGTCAACCTGTAACCCTTGTAATATTAGTGATTGTTACACCTTGTATAGAGTGCTCTTGTTGTATGTAGTGAATCAGCTTGTGGTGCCTTGATGTGCCTACTCCAGTTGTGACTTTGGGCTCATGGTGACCGGTTTAAAATTTGTGATATCGTCTCCCTTTTCTCATCATCCTTGCCATTGTTGGTTCCTAGCGATGAGGTTGTTTTTGATTGCTCTTTTGGATTATGGTTTGATGGATTATACTAAGGTGAGGACATGGAAATACATACTTTGTCGGCTCGCCTCATGTTTTTTTACAGTGTTAGTTCTGACTTGAATAGTTGAAATTCTGTGGTACCAGTGCTAGTTTTCTCATTATCGGTCATTTCTAGCAAATAGCTTGTTGGGTGGTCTGAAGTCTAGTCCATTGTGTTGCTGCCTGGTGTAAAGCTCTGATTGTTGATGTTGCAGTTGATCAAGTTTGCAGTAGCGGTTTATCAAGTTTAATGCGGTAAGTTCTGGGGTTTCATTTTCCTTTTATGTATCATTGCTTGATTTGATTTATGTTGATTTTGATGATAAAATCATGCAGTACACTCTCATACTGATTATGATGACAAAATCAACTGCAGGGATTTACACTCGTGTTCATTTGGACATCTTGCCTTCATTGTTCTTCCCTTCTACAAGGGGCATCTTGTCTTTGATCTCTTTCTCTTGTACAATATGGCAGTATACTTCAGTACTGCTGCATTCAGCTGCTGTTAATTTTGATTCAGATGCTAGCAGCTACATTCAGGTGTCATTAATGTCAGTTTTGTTGACGTGGCACCTGTTTCCATTCTGCTGTGTTCAGCCATGATCAGTTTCTATTCAGATCAGAGCATTAGTCTCCATTCTGTTACATTCAGCTGTATTATTAGTTAATGTCAATTCTGTGGCCGTCACTTGTGCCAGCAAAGCCTTGGAGTTGACTATTTGATTTTCTTGTACAAGTTGCTCTTCAATGAAGTGTTTCCAGAACACATTTCAACTTCGGCTACACATTGTTTTATGGGAAATTTTTGGGAGGAATTATCTGGTGTTATGGCTTTACTACAGGAAGTGATATAGATGAGCTGTTCTTTTCTCCTGGCATAAGTTACTTTTGTTGATCTACTGGTTATTTTAATAGTTTCTATCTTCAATTGCTGTGAAGTCTGACTATAGTTAGATTATTTTTAAAAATAAATCATGTATGTTTCTTTCCACAAAAGAACTCTTGTTGCAGTTGGTATGTCTGTGCAAGTTTGGTCTTATAGTTTTGCATTTATTTGATTGTTCTCTCAAAGTATATTCTATTAATAGTCTACTTATTTCAAATTAGCAACTGTTTTCTTTTTTAATGATGTGTACTAAGCTGATGAATATTTTTAATTCTCCCTTTGTATTTCCGTGTTAATTAAGTTTTGGTGCAAAGCTTCCTAATTTTGTGGTGTTGGCTGTTGTCACTATGTATGAGGTATGGATTCAGAAGGTATTTTTCTGTCTTTGGTCCTTAGAACTCTAATTTTGTTAACCATATCATTAATTTTATTGTGTTCCTAATGCAGATCTTCATTCATCTTGTGGTAGTTTTTGTGCCTTGTATTTTGTAATGTATCAGGAAGAATGCTGTTTTACTGCTGTGAAAGGTATATAGCTTCAGGATTTGAAGAGTTTGTAGCCTATGATTTTACACTTAAGAGGTGCCAGATGTCCAGGCTTGTGATTTTCGCAATGGTGATTAAGCTTTTGCTGGTTTCGGGTAAATTTTAGTTTTTTGTTTGTCCGTTGATGTGATTTTATTCTGCCTCCTTCCTCACCTTCCCTGTTCGCTATTTCCATTCTTTCCTGCGTTGATTTTGTGGAATACAAGCATTTACGAACTTATCCTGTTTTGTTATCCAATACTTCTGTTTGCTATCTTGATTTTCTTCTGTGAGAAAAGCCCATGCCATCTCATTTAGCGACTGGGAGATGTTATCTCGACTCTTCATTACACTTAATATGGGGAATACCAGCAAAATATAAAAGCAAAATATAAATGGAAGGAAATGGTATTGCAACAGACAACATGGTCGCTGTAGAACTCCGGGATTATATAGTCAATAGTTACTATTTACTGCTATTTTATTTTGTATGAATGGATTTTAATGTTTTTATTAAATATAATTATTATATAAATATTATTTACTTTTATTAATTTGATTTTTTATTTTTAAATAATGAAATTAAAATTATATTTGTTAGATGTACAATAATATTTTAATTATTTTTTATAAATTTAATAGAAAAAAATACGAAAAATGGATAGAAGCATTAAATAGGACGATGAAAAACTGAGTGATTAATTTGTTTTAAAAAAAGAAGGGGTGAATGAATTAATTAAGTTAAAAATTCAGGGGTTAAATAGTAATTTGCATTATATTTTTTAATGTTTACTTTTTAGCTCTCTAGAACCTTCATCCCATGGTGCATTTCTGTCGTGTGTACTGGGATATGGCTCAAAGTGTCGGATAATAATTGTTTGGCCCAACTCTGCTTTTTATGTGTGGACCATGTTGAATTTTTGGGTTTTTCAACAGCTTCTAAAGAATTTTGAGGTTTTTACACAACACTGATTCACACATCTTTTTTCTTTTTCTTTTTCTTTTTAAAAATACCACTTATTAAACTTTTTATTTTAAAAATGTCTCACTAGTTCACGTCTTTTTTTTTTTTCCTTTTAAAAATAGTACTTGTTAAACTTTTTAGTTTAAAAATATTTCACTATAAAGAAAAATATTTTTTTAAAAATTTAAAAAGATAAAAGGATATTTTAAAAAAAAAATAAAAAAAATTGTTCTTAAGAATTTTTTGTCTGAAGGTTGAATTTAAATTCATATGAATTCATTTGCTGGGGCAAATAATTGTAAAATCTTTGCACTATTAAATATTTTTCGTAGGATTATATAAACTATATTAAATATACTTCTTTTAAGAATAATATTAATTGGAAGGTTTACTTTCAATTGTGTGTATATTTTAAATTGGCTTTGCAGCTGTGATTTTGAAAATTTGAAATCTGGATTTGCCACTCGATCATTACTGGAATTTGTGTTTTTAAGTTTTGGGAGAAGAATTAGACTTGAATTATTCTCTGTAGATCCATTAGCTTAAAGCGGTAAGAGCGCCCAGGTCGACTGACTTGGGAGGATGGTGGTTCGAATCCACCTGGATCTTTATTTGGTATTTGGTGGGACGGCCTGGTTACTACCTTTATTTGGTATATATTTTTTTTTTTAAGTTTGTACATAAATATTTTTAAAAATAAAATGTTCTTATATTTTTTTAAATATAATTTATTAAATTTTTTATTTTAAAAATATATTACTTTTAAAGGTATATTATAATATATTATAAATAAAAAAAAATATATTTTTTAAAATCTAAAAAGATAAATGAGGATATTTAAAAAAAAAAATTGTATTTGGTGTAATTTTTTTATTTGAAATTGGTTATGTCCAGCCCTTTTCTTATTAGGCCAAATATCCATCTTCTCTTAACTTGTTTTTATTAACTTAAATTTAAGTTAGGACCAATGTTTTTCAAACTCGGCTCGGTTTTAGAACCGGTGAAGGAAGAGAGTCACGGGTCAGATGTTCAATCGGAGTCGAACTGAAATTTTAAATAAATTAATATATTTATTATTTATATGTTAAAAAAAATATAATATACATATAATTAAAATTAATAAACGTTATTAGAGTAAGTAATGAATATTATTTAGAAAAAATATGAATTTGAGGCAATTACTTAGAAGAAATTATGATAAATTAATTCATTAAGTGACCATTTTGAGATCCAAATTCGGGTAAGTTCTACTACTCGATAGTAGAAAATCTACTTGAATTTATGTTTTTCTATATAAGAAATATGAATTTGAATATTCATATACTTAAAATGGTGAATGAGTGAATGATAATTTAAAAAAACTTTACACTAAGAAAAGTGAGGGAGGAATGAGTTATTTCACATTGAAAAAATGCAAAGTTAGAATATATTCAAAAGTTCATCCATTCAAAGTTAATAAAGTAGTCAAGAAGGCTCTCTCTCGCGCCCGTGGGGTTGGGGGGTGTAAACCCACGGTATTGGGCTTAGGTGAGCGCGCGATCTGCGTACATGAATGTCGAACCAAAATAGATTGGCATGTACCTATTTGGATTTTTCAATTTTTTATTTAGTCCAATCATAAATTTTATTTTTTTTTAGTCCAAATTTTTTTTTTATATCCAAACACAAAAAAAATCGAAAAAACCCTGGAAAAAACTGGCCGGTCCGATCGGGTCACTGATTTTTTCGATTTTAGCCTTGGCTGGGTTTGAGGTCAGAATCGAACTGATCTGGCCTCCAATTTTCGATTTTTTTGGTCAGACCGATCGGTCCGGTCCGATTCTTACAACTATGGTTAGGACATTTAAATATTGAAAATCAATAAGTTTTATATAAATTTCTATTTTTTATTTTTTATTTGTATTTATTTGTTTTAAATAATTGAAAATTTCAATTTTTAAATAATTTTTTTTTGAAAAATTCATATATTTTTGAAAAATATTTAAAAGCATGTGGATAAAATATGGTATTTACAGTACTCTCTTTATAAGTTTTTCTGTTGAAAAGAAAGAATTTTTTAAGATTAAAGAATAAAAAACATTTTGTCCAGATAAATAAAATAAGACATCAATATTATATCATAAATTTAAATAACTACAAAACAAAAAAGTAACTAAATTCAGACAATATTATAAATTTAAATAAATTAATTACAAAATATCATGAACTGAATTAATTGTTAGAAAATTAAATAAATCAAACTTTTGGCAGAAAATTAAAATTAATGTTGAATGTCATAATAGAAAATTAAATAAATCTTGAATTTGTATGGTAGAAAATCAAATGAATCAGGAAATTAATTTATCTGCATGATAGAATATTAAATTTGAATGGTGGAAAAATAAATTTATCTATATTTTAAATAAATTTTAATTTAATTAAATTTTTTAAATGTTAAATTACTAAACTTCGTAATAAAAATTTTAATTTTATTAATTAAATACTTTAAGAAAAAATTTTAATTTTATTAATTAAATACTAAGAATCATTAAGAATTTGAAAGTTTCTTTTGAGAGAGAATAAAAAGAGTCAAGAAGTAGAATCTCTCTCCCAACGAGCCAAAATAAATTGGTTGATAAAAATAATTAAATTAATTTTAAAAAAATTAAATGAAAAAAGATAGATTTTGATAATATTATATTTAGTTACAATTAGAAATATTATAAATAATAGATCAAAATTTTAATTTTTGAGTTATTTAATTTATTTTTAAATTAATTATTTTTAAATTATTATTTTTTAATAGTGTTAAATATGGAATTAGATTGACTAGTTTCCCTTAGAATTCTAATACGAGAGTTCATTCTAAATTCTAGTCTAACTTTTTCATCAAGGAAATTTTGGTGGAAATACACTTTATATTTCCGAGCAGACAAAAATAGGATATAGGCAAGTTTTTCCAGAGGTAGATAGTTCAACTCAGTTCCATAGAGAATTTTGCTGAAGTAATAAATGAGCTTCTTGATAGATCATTCTTCTCTAATCAACAATAAGCTGATAGCTTGATTCAAAGCGGGCAAATAAATGAGAATTTCCTCTCCAGGCAAGAGCCTGCTCAAAATTTGCTCCGAACTCAAGAAAGTTTTCAGCTCATCAAAGGCCATCTGGCAATCATCCATCCACTCAAAGACTTTTGTTTTCCTTAATTTTTCCTAAAAAAATGATAAGTATTTCTCAGCAGATTTAGACATGAACCTGCTGAGTGCAGCTATATGTCTCGTCAGCCTTTGGACTTCCTTGATATTTCGAGGAGGGGCCATATCCAGAATTGTCTTCACCTTATCTAGATTCGGTTCAATACCTCATTCACTCACCATACAGCCGAGGAACTTGCCTCCTCGGATGAAGAAGGTACAGCTCTTAGGGTTCAACTTCATCCCATACTCATTCATTACCACAAATACTTATGCTAGATCAGCTACATGCTCTTCAAAGCTTTTGCTTTTTACAATCATATTGTTATGACCCGACCTTAAGGGCACGTGACCGGCACTAGACAAGGGCTATGGGTCCACCCGTAGTAAGCATGACTACCCGTTAAACAACAAAACTTCAAAATGACAACTGTAACTATCACCAGACAAGGGCTATGGGTCTACCTGTCAAGTAGATACTGTGCAAACTATCAAATCAAAGCCAATCATCTCAATCATATTAACATCTCCAATATCAAGTTCTTGCTTGACTAAACAACTCACCAAATACATACAATTGACCAAGAAATACAAGAATACAGATACTGAAAAATAACAATGCGGAGTTTTAGATTTTATAATACATAACAATAAGAAATTAATTACATAACTGATTAATAAAATAAACTCCACAGCCGAATGAGGAAGGGCAAAATTAACTTAATTAAATTAACTTCTCAAGCTTAACCTGCAACCTGGAAGAATTGAGCGACATGGGTGAGTGCCTCAACTCATTGAATGATACTAACCAATATAAAAACCTGGTGCTCTATAATCAACCTATAGTTAATGCTCAAGCAACATGCCATACAGACAAATAAATCACGTAATCATACAATGATGGGAATTAGCCCACATGAACCACGCTAAACCTCAATCTAGGGAGCCAATCCCCCCTATTTGACTCTCTGAATCCAAATATTGTCTCTTAAAATCCAATACATAAGATCTCAACCGTCCATGGCCTAAGCCACGCAGCGTTGATCCGACTGGCAGCAGCACTAGGAGATGAGCAAGCTCCCAAGCCGTCATACACCAGTCATAACTCATCAATTATAATCATCATCATAATCATATTCACATTCTTAAGTGGTCCCATGTCATCCCAATCCCATCCAGTATCCACAAGTAATATGCAACACCAAAATAATGAACAATCACACATATATATCAGAATGCTTAATTTATATTCATAATGCATATTTATATATATATATATATATATATATATATATATATATATATATATATATACATACAGTAAATGTAAATGCATGGAAATCAGGAAAGTATATTAGGAAGTATCACTCACAAACTAGATGAATACCAAACCAGTTCTCCACACGGAGCGCCTACCAAAAGTCAACTGAAACACCTCAACTGGACAATAAATGAAGATTATCAAAACATTGACTACCAAACTAAGACATACTTAACAATTCTAAAGATTCTACAGAAATTTTGGCAGACTCTCTCATAAAATTAGGACACTATCCCACTGCAACAAAGAAATAACACATCAAATTTGCCATCAAAGCTCATAATAATCAAACACAGCTCAACGATCCCTCCTGGTCTCCAAACTCATCAACCATCACAATCATCAATTAGCTCAAAATCAATCTTACATAATTATCATTGCTCAATCCGTAAACTCAAGCATATATATATATAAATAAGATTATTATTAATATACTTATAACACTTGTTAAAAATAATTTACTTAAAAGATAATTTTTATTTGAACAAGGTAATTGTCAATTAAAACTATTAAAAGAATTATTTACATATATAACTATAAACCTTTTAATATCAAATATATAATTAAAAGAAAATTATCGATAATATCAATTCATCTCAAACACGTCAATAAAATCTCATATAATTTCATAAAATTTCATAATAATTTCATAAAATTTCATAATAATTTATACATAGACCAATTTAATTCTATTAACATCCAATAATAAAAATAAAATCCATATTAATTAATAAATCATTCAATTTAATTCCAATAACACAAATAAAATCCATAATTATATATTAACATTTTTCCAACTCAAAATATATAAATTATAATTTAAACATCAATATGAAAATCGAAAGTTTCAAAATTACCAACGCGAAATTGGATTGAACTAATAACGTAAAACGCCTCGAAATGGGCTGCCGAGCTAAACTCCACGAGCCGCTGCCGTCTGGCAATGCTCCGTTGTGGACGATGGTTCTGGAGTCGAAAAGAGTACTATCCCGATCGTTTCGACGCCAGGAGTCCGAAAATATATTCCACTCTCCGCCACTCGCCACCGTTCACCGTAGATTGGAGTTCAAAGGTTTCGGTGGCCGTTTTTTGATTTGCAAATCCAGCAAAAGTTAGGTGACAATACATGCATGAATCTGAAGCTCTCATCATGAGGAGTCCAACAGTATCAAGTTTGGTGGATTTCCCTGCCAGAGATGGCCGAAATTGGCCTTGAAAGCTCTCGGTGCCCGTGACTCTTTCCTTTGCGAGTACGCCGTCGTTCAACAATGTTTCCAGTCAGTGTTGGTGCTGTGATGGTCACCGGACGTCGGGCTTCAAGATGGCGCAGGCAGTGTGAACCACTGCTGGCTGGAGCTTAATGATATGCATCCTCATTCTCGGTCTCTCTCTCTCTCTCCCCGTTTTGCCCCTTCCTTCAAGACGCAGGCAACATCTAATTGGCTGTCCTTTGGCCAATCAAATGTTGTCCTATATATTTTATTTTATAATAATAATAATAATCAAAATCAAAATCAAAATCAAAATCAAAATCAATATTTTTTTCTTGAATTATGAAAATAATTCTTTAAATTAAAATAACAATTTAAAATAATATAAAATCACAATTAAATAATATTTCAAAATTATAATAATCCAAAATTTTTAAATAAATGTGAATAATATAATATTTCAAAATTATAATAATCCAAAAATTTTAAATAAATGTGAAAATTTTTAAATACAAAGGTAGTACATACAATTAAATAATTATATTTCTGTACAAAATAAAATTTTTAAAATAAATAAAAATTCAGATTATTATACTATTTCTCCCTTAAGAAAATTCATCCTCGAATTTTCAAACTAAAACAGGCATTATACACTTAAGCTATACTTCCCCACAATGCTTCCACTGCGCACTCTGATACGTTATCTAAAAGCCACAAACGAACACTCGCAGAATAATTAATCTATCAACTTCTAAATTCTACGGTTCATACTAACTCCCACACTTAACAAGACTACTAAAAGGATCTATCCACTTCCAAGCACATCTCACCCTTAGGTAACCATTTCAGACCTAACCTTCACTTGGACGAGGTTTATTGATTGGCCAGATCACTACCCTACAATCCAATGAGGTTATGTCTGAAAATGGCACAAGCTAAGACTACTAAAAATTCGAACTAATAACACTAGGTTAGCTATACAATGCTCATACTACACTTTACTTACTAGGAACTTAATTGCACAAAACTAAAACTAAATAATTGCTTTTCACCTTTTACTAACTCTAAAATCGAACCACCCACCAAAAGTCCAATTGTCACTTGACTAATTATGGGGCTTCACTACTTGTTTACCAAAAACATTTCTTATACTATAACTATCATAACCATAACATCAACATCAATTCCAAAATAGAATGGCACAAAACACAAAATTCTTATTTCATCACACACATGGAGGCAGTGTCTTTAGTCCTGTTATCTGCCTCACAACAACATTCAAATACTAGCACAACAGGGTTTCAAGAAAAAAGGAGATCAACAACAAAATGAAAGAAATAACATTAACATCACTCTTTCACCCTAATGGACTAAGAAGTCTTAGAGTGGAAACACTCTATTACGATGCCAACAAACATCTTGGCTGTCACTTTTTGATAGGCTCATGCGAAAGAGATAAGTTCATTACTTCATCATCGTCATATAGATCTTGATCAACCATCTCATCAAATTCATAAGGGTCTTGGGAGTAATCCATAAGATGAGTCCAGAGGTGATGGGTAGGGTCGAATTTATCATTATTAGGCATAATGGGTTGGGGATCATTCCTTTGGTGCAATTCCTTAGTGTGATTTTTCTCCCAGTATTCCTTGTCAGTGTGGATTTTTCTACAATAATCAGCAGGGAACTCCCACTAAGGGGCATCAACTTCTTCGGGAGGCCATAACTCATGTGGAGCAACATTATTCTTATCACACATGAAGTGTTCAAAACTTGTAAATTCATCAGAATGGTCAAATATATCTCTATAGAGCAAAAAGAAATAGGATTTATAGACAAGGACTTAGGGACACACAACTAATTGAGTTCCTGAAGTGCGATCATATAAGGTTGTGTAAGGATGATGAAAGACAATTATAGACCGGAGTGTTGGTGCCGTTGTCCAAAGCAAATTTCCTATTTTCGAAAACATAAAATCTTTCCATTATTCGAGAGATTTGAACCATCGTAAGAAGGTAACTAGATGAAGATTTGCTATGTTATTTCCTTTCAAGTAAGTGTTATATTTGAGAAAATGAAAAGGCTGAATTTCCATAGCAATATGATAGAGGTGAAAGAAATACCACATAAAACAAAGAAATTCCTTTGGCCATTGCCAAAATGAGTCTATGGTGAAATCCATGAAAGTGTAAATCCTAAGGAAAGGATACTTAGGATGAATTGCTAGCTCTCGGATAAATCGGAATCCATAATTTTGAATGAGACGAGATTGGTATTAAAAAAATTTCTCAATGGCTAGGTTTTGGAAAGCTCTCTGAGAAATGTTAGCTTAGATTTCGGGAGGGAGACCATGATAAAGAAAAGGATTAGGTCCAAAAGGAGAGGATGTTAATAAACTTAAGGGAATAGCTTGAAAAAGTAGTTACTAGATTGAGAGAGGTTCTTCAAACCTCGAGAGGGAATTAGAAACTAGATTGTGATTTCGTCTGATACGTTCTTACTCAATTTATACTTGTTTGATTGCCCCTTCAAATAAAATAATTAATGATACGAAAAAAACTCTTTCTTAAAAGTTGATTACTCTAGAAAGAACAGTTCGCCATGACTGTTAGATAGATATAATTGATGAAACTAGTCGTACAACTACAGTTCAATCCTTTACCCAAGGTGAAAAACTATTCCTTTGCATGCGTCTGAAAAGGTTGAGTTGGGTCAAGAAATGATCAGAAGAAAAGTGATTTATGACTTATCCTATCATTAGACAATGGTATTCCTTCATAATAAATGAACTGACTACAGAGAAAAATTCTCAAATAAGCTCGACAGAGCGAGCATGACTTTGCAACAAAGGGAAAAGTTTCCTCTTCAAGGGGGAAGAGAAGGTCCCTAAAAGTATCTAAGGAAGTCTATAAAAAAGGCAAATATTTGAAGACTTTCAACATTCAAGCAAAAATTTAAAGTTACTTGAATTACAAAAATTCAATAAACACAGCAAACCATAAAAAGAACTGTTTGAAAAAGAAGTCATTTTATTCATTTCTATGTAAAAGAATACAATTGTATATGTATTTACAATAAAAATCCTATACTCTATAAAGGATTACAAAAAAAAAAAAAAAAAAAAAAAAAGAGAAAAAGAAAAAAAGCAGCTTTAAGATTCTCGAGCAGGCACACTAGAGGTTGAATTAGGATCAACCGAAGGCAGAAAAGTCGAAGCCGAAGAAGGAGTCGAAGCTAAAGTGGAAGCAGGCAAAACCGAAGGTGGAAAGAGTGGAGGGTCCACTATAGTTGGTTCTATTGGAAGGGGGATTGATGCACTCGAAGCCCCAATAGTTCCTTTTGTAGAAGAAATTACACCAAAAGGTGGTTCCTTTAGAGTCTCATTTTCCTCTCTGATTTCACCTAAAACAAACTCAGATTCATCAGGGGAAGGAGGAAGATACCTTGGTTTTATCTTTTTAACATTTGTGAGAACACTTGGGAACGCCTTCGCTGCATCATCAAGTGCTTTATTATAAAATTTGTATGCTTGCACCATCCCCTCAGTGAGCACTCTTCTTCGATAGCTATCAGAGTTAAGGAAATTTGAGATAGCCATTTTATGTTCTATCTCTGATTGATCATGATGATGCTCGACGACCCTAACTCTTAACAAAACAGAGGCTAGCTCATCAGTTTTATGGGTAAGGCTATGCTTCGTCTCTCAAAGCTTAGAATGAAGGTCTTCGATATCATTATGCTCGTCCTCACACCAATTTACCTTAGCCTGCAACTCTTCCACTTTTCCCTCTACCTTCTTCAAAGAACTCTGGCATTCATCATACTTTTTATTATTCACATCCAAAGATCAATGAAGATCTGATATGGTTGCCTCAGCTTCTTTGGATGCTCTTTCACGAAGTTCCTCAGAGCGTTTGAATCTCCCTTCCCAACTCAGACTGCTCGTCTTCAGTAAAGCATTTTCTACTTGCAGTTTCTTCAGTTCCTCCAAGCAAACTCGATTATGGCTCTGCTCACTCAACTTCCTACACAATTGATCCTACTCAACATTTTGCTTCTCTATGATCTCCACGTAAGACAAGGCTACATCACGAGCTTCATTATAGTACTCGTCGTAAGCATTGAGCTACTCCAATATGGTAGTATTGGTCCTTATAGTTTGTAAAAATAAAGAAGACACAACAATTACTAAAATGCACATCAAATGGAAGGAGATTCAAAAAGGAAAAAGTTCAGGAAAACTTACATCATATCCCTTCTGCACCAAATCCCTGGTGGAATTTTGCAACTGATGGGAAGGCTCAGGAAAAGGATGGAAAGCTAAAGCGAAGTCCTTCGCATATCCCACCGAGCCGTCCACCTTTTTAAGCTCTTTAATCTTCCTCACCTCTTTTAGAATGGATTTGGCCCAAGAAGTGAACAGCCCGGGTCGTGCAGTAGGAGGACGAGGAGCACCAGGAGGAGCCTCATATAGCTAGGACCTAGTAACCTGGACCCCTTTATAGATGAAAGAGGCCTTTAAGTCAGCAGATCCACTATGGGCCCCGTTTCACCTTTTCACCCTATATACATGAAACTCGAAATAAGATGGGAAACTTTGCCACTAACTTCTCCCTCGGAAACTTCAGTTCCAGACCCACTTGCCTCTAAAGGAAGTTGCCCCTTGTCAACCTCAGCATCTGGCCCACTAGGTTGGCTTTCATTCATTGATCTCTTGGCTCGAGGAGCAAGACCCTCAGCCTCAGCCTTAGATTTGGAGCGAGGCCTTGATGGAGCTGGATCTAGTAAGACCTCCTTAAGTAGAACTGTGATGGATGGAGTATGTGAAGGTCCTCCAAAAGAGGCCGTATAACTCTCAAAATCAATCTCCACTATAGAGGAGGCCTCAACAACAATAACAACAACAAAAGTTGATGGAACCTCTTCTGTGGCAGGTTCAAGTACAACAGGTTCTCTAAAAATAAAAAATAAAAACCAACTCAAGATTAGATTATGAAAGTAAAACTATCATCAACATGTTGAAGATAGAAGAAGACAGGCTTGTTGTAATGTTAGGATCTATGTCTTTGATCTCTTGGTTGGAGGAGCAAGAGCCTCAGCCTCGAATTCAAAGCGCGGCCTTGATGGAGTTGGATCTAGTAAGACCTCCTTAATTGGAACTGCGGTGGATGGAGTATGCGAAGGTCCTTCAAAAGAGGCTGCATAACTCTCAAAATTAATCTCCACTATAGAGGAGGCCTCAGTAGTAGCAACAATAACATAAGTTGATGGAACCTCTTTTGTGGCAGGTTCAAGTACAATAGGTTCTGTAAAAACAGAAAATAAAAACCAACTCAAGATTAGATTGCAAAAATAAAACCATCATCAACATGTCGAAGACAGAAGAAGACAAACCTATTGTAATGGTAGGATCAGCAATAATCGAAGTAGGGTCCTCGACGGGGATCAGAGCCTCAACAAAAACAGAGGCAGAGGCTTTATTCCTATTCCCTTCACCCCTAATTTCCTCGCTCGCTCTTATCTCTCCTTCAGCAGGGGTCACCTCCTCGTTATGAACCTCATCGCTAAGAGCTTCATCGCTTGTCATTGGAGGAACCTTTGACTGAAGTGTAGGTGGAGGAATTTCTAGAATGTCCTCTAAAGATTTCATCAACACAGGATTAAAAGTTTGAGAAGGTGTTATAGAACGATGAATGAGAGTAGGGATAATCTCAACACCATCACCATCTTTGTACTAGACCAAAGAAAATCCCTTCTCTTTCACAAAGGGTGGTAGAATGAATTTGACCTTGACAGGCTCTATTAAAGGCTCCTTCCCCTTCCCTAAAGTTAGTGGCTGAGATGAGCCAGCTTTAGCCTTCTCCACAACGACAGGATCCTTAATTTTGAAGCTCTGGCTTGGCTTCCTGCGACCAACTATTTCCTTTGTCCTCGCAGGAGAAGCCTCCTCGGAAATGGGTTGCTAGTCCTCATTAGTACGAAGCCTCAACAAGCCAGTCACATCATCGATGATAGGAAGGTAGGCATCCAAATTGTAAGTTTTTGCTTGTACCCCTTTTGTGCGATCATCAATCACCTTCAGTAGTCTTCGATAGTAGCCTTCACTGCAATAAGGGCACGAAAGACATTCAAAACTCATTCATAAAGAGTTAAAAAAAAAAATAGAATACAGGCGACCAAGTAGAACTCACCCATGCAATATTTTATAGAACAAAAGAAGGTAGCATACCTTGAGCATTTTTCAGCTGGCAGTATATGCTCATCATTTTTATGTCATAAAGCGAGTTACCATGAGTTATGGTCCTGATGGTAACCAACTCCTCCTCGCTCAAGTCAGTAGGCCAGTCAGCGAGGCTAGCAGCAAGATTCATTAAATGACCAGGAAACCCGAAGCCTAGTCCTTCCTCCCTTAAACCAACTGTTCACACAATAACTGCAAACTTGTTGTTCCAGTTGGGAATTTTATTATCTTTGTCCATATAAAGGTGAAGAAGTGGCTTCGCCGAGGTGCTACCCTCTAGCGATTTGACCAATTTGAAGAAGACCTAGAATGCTTTAAAAGTTGGGGTCACTTTCAAGGCAGTACATATCACTTCAAAATAATGAATATCTTTGATGGCGTTCGGATGTAGCGTCATCAGATTGACTTGAAAATAATTGATGAAATCAACAAAAAATGGAGTTGGAGGAAATCTTAGTCCAGCCTCCAATTGGTGATAGAAAAAAATATAATTTCCATAGTCTTTGGGAATTTCTGACACCGTATTATCATAAGGATTCACAAAGGTCCTTTCATGTGCTTTTGGGATGCGAAGAGCAAATTCAGCCTTGTCCTCTAGATTTGCCTTGAAGCCAGTGAAGTCACTAACCTTGGCAGTGGAGGCAACAAAATGCAAATGTTGGATGAGACTGTCTTTCAGACCAGCAAGATCAAGTTTTGGAGCCATGGGTGATCAGAAACAAAATTACTAGGAGAAAAGATAGAAAGCTCAGAGGAAAGCACAAGAGAATTTCAATGGCAGAAGAGAAAGTGCAGTAGAAAATGGTGATTAAAGAATGAAATACAAGGGTAAAAAAATCCTAACAGATGACAGAGAGGGGGTATTTAAACTCCAACATTCTTGAAAATTGTCCTTAATCATTAAATTTTGAAATTCGAATCGACTGAGAAATGGCGAAAACATACACGTTTCAAGTAGTTTCCAAGCGATTTTCAAACCCCTAGCAGCTATTAGGCCACGTGTCCATGGAGGTATCAAAAGTTGTTCGCCAATTTAATGCACAATCTTTGATGTCAGAAGGTGAAAAGATTTACCGCCAGTACAAGTCTTCCTGAAGAAGCTATCCGAGGCAGCAAAGACGAAAGACAAAAATAAAATGCTGAAGCCGAACTCTAAACTTTATTAACGAAGTGACCCCTTCGCCGTGATTTGAATTAAGATAATATGTTCGAACCGAGGCTCTGTTGCTCTTTTCTTCGATGAAACATGGGGGTTTCTGATAAGAAATAAAAGTATCTAACCCTATATTGGGCTCAATTGTAACGAGGCCTAAGTCAACAGGAAATTCTCTCATGGGCCTCCAACCTAAGCCTAAGAAGAAAAACCATCCAAATGGAGCTAGCAGCTAGCCAGACGAAGCAGCTCCTCACCTCGGACCCTTTTGGCCAGAAAGTAGGAAATCACATGTTGAAATACTATAGCAGCTATCACCCATCAAGCAAGTGATGGCCACCCTATGATCTAATGTCTGTCAGGGTAAGGCGACTTTTAGCAACCACACGTGAGCCCATGGTACAACATGGACCAAGTACACACCTCCTCTAACATTAGAAGCTTTACACCAACCCAAGGAAACTATACTCCATCATTAATCTCAGGATGTGTGCATTCCTTCCTCAAGAAGCCATAGAAATGGAGCTAGTATAAAAAGCAAGATACAATTTTAATTTGAGGTAGATGACTCTACACTCTCTCACCTCCTTCTTTACAAAAAATATTGGTTACAAGGAAGCCATCTTCTTCCTTACAACCTTCAAAGAACTCCATTGCTAACTTAAGCATCGGAGGGCCTTTGCTAAGCACAAGGCTTGGCTCCCTAATGCTCTTGTCTTTCTTGTAGGTCACTGAGATCCACATCAAAAAAGTCCAGCCCATCATCTACCTTGATCTAGGTCTAATCACATATATAATTGGTATTTGAATTTTTTTAATCTTAATTTGGATGTTTAATAAATATATCAAAATTGGAGCAATAATAATTTTAAAACTAATTATTAAAAAATAATTTAAAACTAAATTTAAAATGTTAAAAAGCTAAGAATTGTTAGGTGTTTAATATTTTATAATTAATTGCAATCAGCAATCCAAACGTGCGCTAAAACATAATAAAGTATTTATAATGGAGATCATCACATGCCAAGTGGTAATTTCTATTTCTCAAGTCCCCTATGGCTAGATATTCAGGGCCATTATTTAGAAAATAATTAATTTTTAAATATATAAATCAAATGTGAAAAATATTTTCTAAATTCATTTAAAAAAATTTAGCATCAATAAATTATCTGAAATACCTCAAAAAAATCGCATAAAACTAAATATTTGGAAATCATTTCGGTCAATATGGAAATTAGTTTTTGCATGTATATCGGATGCATTTAAAATCCATAATAATATTTTAAAAATATATCAAATATTTTCATATATTTGTTAGAGTGCTATCAAAGTCATCACTGATCAGTCTTTGATCAAGGTGTATGATAAGTTGGATCTCTCTTGGACTTGACTCTTGGGCTTGCAAGACAAGCAAGAAGCATTAAAGGAGGTCATTTGATGCTTAAGTTAGTTATGGAGTTGTAAGGGACTGTAAGGAAGAAGATGAACTTCCTTATAGTCTGTAAATCTTTGAGTGAGAAGAAAGAGAAGAGAGGATGTAGAATCAGCTATCTCTATATGGTGATGCATTTCTCCTTTTATTTTTAAAGAAGCTTATTGTAGAGTCAACTATGGGTGAGGATTGGTGCAAAAAAAAAAAAAAAAAACTATGGGTGTGGACGTGAAGCATCCCTAGGGTAATGATGATGATTTATGTACTAACAAGACGGATGGACGTTTCTCTCATCAACGTTGCTGGCATTGTGAGTGTACTTGGTCACTATTCTGGCGGTGTCTTCATGTGCGGTTGTGTGTGGGAACGCTGTAAGGGGCAAGCTTTATACTGAGATGTTTTCTTCTATATGCTTCATGAGTGACAGTTGCTACAGTTTTCTATCTCGTGAATGTTTGAGCTTTGGTGAGGAAAGGTCTTCACAGAGGATGATGATCTTTGAGGGTAACCTGGTGCCTTGTTGGGTAAATTTGAGTCTTCATGTGGGTTGGTTTTCCTGGTGAGCTTGCAACTTAGGCCCAAGAGTAAGCATTCTTTAGGAGAGACTTTACCCTTGTTGGACCCAGTTAAGATTGAATTACTTTTTTCCCTCATCAATTAATAAGATTTTGAATCAAAATTCAAATAAAATTAAAATTAAAATTAAAATTAAAATTAAGAATTAAGAATTAAAAAAGAAAGAGATAGGTTAAATGTGATTAATTATATTAGGTTAGCTTATATACTAAGCAAAGGGAGCCATACTAAGCAAAGGGAGCAAATCTTGAGCAAGAAAAAATTCTAAAATATCAATGATTAATACGAAAGTGTATTAGCTAGTAAGAATTTTTCAACTAACTCTATTTGACCCAGAAAGCAAATAGGACACAACACCACTAAGTAAAGGGAACCGAGTATTTTTATTTTTATTTTTTAAAAAAGTAAAGGGAACCGAGCTTGACCAAAAAAAAAGTTGTGGTTGTTTAAAACGTGTTTTTTTTTAAATAATTATTTAAATTTAAAAACAAAAAATTCTTATAAAGAAAAATCTTAATTATTTTTTAAAAGAATGATTTATTTTCTTGGTTATTAAAAAAAATTATTTGCTCAGTCATTACAAAGTTATAAAAAAGAAAATGAAGCAATCAAACGTATACACAATTAGTCAATATGGTATTATTAATTGAGGGAATATATATTATTTTATTTATTAGATTAAAAATAAATATATTTTAATGAATAATTTATTTGAATGATATTTATACATTGACTGAGTGTGTAAGGTGAGAAATATATATATATATATATATATATATATATATATATATATATATATATATATATATATATA
>CATKHJ011196357.1:0-11248 GCA_949750685.1 Vernicia montana | reverse complement strand
CCAGTACCTCCTCGAAACTGATCGACATCTTTCCAGAATTGATCAGTACCTCCTCGAAGCTGACCGACATCTTTCCAGAATTGACCAGTACTTCCTTAAAACTGACCGACATCTTTCAAGAATTGACCAGTACCCCCCTCGAAGCTGACCGCTATCTTTTCAGAATTGACCAGTACCTTCTCAAAGCTGACCGCGACACCATTTCACAACTATACTTCCAAGAAAAGCAGCCTTCCTTCACTTGATTGAAACCTTTAGAGCCGACTCGCCATAGGCCGAGGCTCTCCTCTTTTCAAAATCTCTCAAGTCGACTAGCCATAGGCCGAGGCTCTCCTATTTTCAAAATTTCTCGAGCCTACTCATCATAAGCCGAGGCTCCCCTCATGCTAGAATCTTTTCAGAACATCTCGAGCTGACTCGCCATAGGCCGAGGCTCTCATATTTTCAAAATCTCTCGAGTCAACTCATCATAAGCCGAGGCTCCCCTCATACCAGAACCTTTTCAGAATCTCTCGAGCGGACTCGCCATAGGTCGGGGCTCTCCCTTTCACCAAAAATATCAAATCAGCCCCATCCTTCATCCAAAGATACTAAGAGCATCTTCCCTTATCAATCAATCTAGTTGAACCTTTACCCAGAAATGTCTAAAAGCAATCATCTAGACATCACTTTGGTTCCTTCCCCTGCTTTTTAGCCAAATTAGCCCCATCCTTCACCCAAAAATATCCAGCCCCTAGCCTAGATTTCAATTTGGTTCCTCTTTCCGCATCTATTTATCAAACTCAGTAACATCCTCCACCCATAAATGTTTAGGAACAATTGCTTAAACATCAATGTGGTTCCTTTTGCCATCTTCCTTTTCGACCATAGCTCTCACCCAAACATGTCCAAGTGTTGACCTAGACATCACTTTGGTTCCTTATACCATCCCTTTTCAACCATAGCTCTCACCCAAATATGTCCAAGTACTAACCTAGACATGACTTTGGTTCCTTATACCATCCCTCTTCGACCATGTCTCTCACCCAAATATGTCTAAGCACTGACCTAGACATCACTTTGGTTCCTTATACTATCCCTCTTCGACCATGTCACTCACCCAAACATGTCCAAATATTGACCTAAACATCACTTTGGTTCCTTAGACCATCCCTTTTCAACCATCCCACTCACCCAAACATGTCCAAACACTGACCTAGACATCACTTTGGTTCCTTGTACCACCCCTTCTCCCGGGTTCACTATCATCAGAATCGCCTTACAGATAAGACAATTTTGATGAGGAGGAAGTTGTGAACCTTCAATTTTGCACCTCCAAAATTATTTCTATACTCTCCAAAGCTGACTGGAATATTTTTCTATTAAAACTGACACTTTTCTGATCCAGACCGGACTTTCTGTAACAAACAACACTTTTCTCGAAATTGATTGAATTTTTCTCAAAACTGATTACTAAACTGTCCGATAATTAATTTCGGATCCACCGCCACTGACTGGTAATTTTTTTGAATCCCGGAAGTCCCAAAAACTGACTCGGATGTCCCAAAAATCCAAAAAATGTTCTGCCGCGTCAGCTGCCACCGGGAAGCCTGGTGGCGCTGCAAAGCCCTCCGGTGGCGCTGCCGGAGAGCCAAAAAATGCCGCCAAACGTCCTGGCGGTGCCGTCGGTGCCTCGAAAAATGTGCCATGCCTGTCCTGAAAATTACCATTTTATGATTCCAGCCTGATTTTTTTAGCCCAAAAGACCCTACCCTTTTGGTCTTTTCACTCTTTCGCTACCTAAAATACCCCCACCTCATTTTTCCTATAAATACCCCCCTCCATTTCCTATTTCTCTTCACACCTCAAGCACTTGTTGATTGGCTATCCATTTGCTTCCTCTCTCTCTCTAATTATTTTCTCACACTTATTTTTGAGTAATCACAATTAATTAATTAATTAAAAATTAATTTTAATTAATTAATTAATTTTTCAATTAGTTTTCACTCATTCCCAATTAGTTAATTAATTAAAAATTAATTTTAATTAATTAATTAATTTTTTTAATTAGTCTCCACCCACTTTAAATTAATTAATTAATTAATTAATTTTTCAATTAGTATTCACCCAACTTGATTAATTAATCTTTTTAGTTAATTATTTTAATTAATTAATCCTTTTAATTAATTAAAATTGGGTAATTAAGCAATCAAATCATCAAATTAATTTCCTCCGAGATTAATTTAAATCCATCATCCAAAATCGATAAAACAGTATTTCGGTCCGAAAAATCACTCCGCCTACTCAAAATCCCCCTAAAGAGAAGGTACATCATCTTCTCTCACCAACTCCAAAATCACCCCAAATCAAATCAAATCAATCTGACCAATCACTAAACCCTTCCACCTCACAGTGGAACGAACTACGTGGATTTTGATCCCCATTCAGTAAGGTACATAGACACACTTGGAATCTAAATCCAAGTCTTAAATCCAAATCCCAATCAATCACTTCCCCTATTATTTTCCTTGTAAATGTCAATTTATTACTTTTCTTGTAAGTTTCAATTAAAGCATTTATTTATTTAATTATTTTGGAGTAAAGGAGCGATTCTGTGATTTTTCTAGTACCCATAAGGGCTAGAGGAAATACTCTCCTTTACTTGTGGATGATTAAATACTTGCCCTTTATTCTTTCATATATATGCCATACTCATACATTATAAATTGTCATTAATAATTGTCATCAATGAAATTAATTTTCAAAAATCAAATTAAATTTAAGAGCCAAATTGAGATTATTTTAACCAAAAATCTTGTCCCCGAGCTCCACCTGGTCGAGGACTAGTGCCTTTTATCCTTGTGTAAATTAATCAAAGATTGATAAATTGGAGTCAAATTGGATTTTTCCTTAATTTTTCCATTTAAATAAATTAGGGTGGCGACTCTCGAATCCATTTCAAAAATCAAATCAATTTTCTGAGACAATAGCTGATTCCAATCGTGAGCACCGAAACCCTTACCTTAACCTCCCTTAAAAATCGCTTAGCCTTTCCTTAAGGCATCATTTTTCCTGAGCGAGGGGAGGGGCGTTCAGGCGAGGCCTCACACTACCTCCTCAAGTATTTTCTCCTGCCTTTCCAAGGCCTCTGCAGCTGACTTCAATAGCAGAGTAGGAATAGGTTAAAGAAAGGATAAAGGTACTATTGGAAAATTGGTGTTATGGCTCCAATAGTCACATTTTCCAAAGAAGGAAGGTCATTTTTAATGGAACCTTCGTTTCCATCGACCATAGGAAGATTTTTTTCATTATCATCCTCGTGTTCCTCGACTCTCTATCTCTTTGATGGAGGCTTATAAGGCTCAGAAATTGCCGTTGAAGCTAGAATGGGCAAAGCTGCTTTTCTCTTCCTCCCAGCCAAGAACTCTTGGATTGTCAATTTCTTCTTAAGCAGCTTGGTGGGAGGAAGGATTATTTCTTTTGTTGAAATTTGTTTCTCCAAATCAGCTCTGGGAGCCATGGTTAACTCGACCTTAGTTCTGAATAAGGCAATGGTGAGATTAACACAGGCTCCAAGAGAGCAGGAGTAGTAATTGGTTTCGTTGGACCTGCAAGGATAATAAGAAAGAATTAGTAACCTTGATATACCAATAAAGATACCCAGAACAACGACATATAAAGCAAGTTGCCTTCTAAATCTAGGACTAGTTATTCCTTGGTGACCGGTCTCTTTTCAGGAGAAGGATAAAGTAGGCAAAGTGTGGTAAAATCTGGCGAAGAGATCTTCTTCGCCGCATATTTTTCCCAAGCTATTATCTCTGAAGCGGTGGGAGGTTTTCTAACTTTGACGCTCTTCAACCACTTCAATTTATTACTCCCATATATTTGAGGATCAGATTTGCCAGGAGATGCTAAAATAAAGGGTGATGCAGATGAAAAAGTAGCGGGATTGTCAATTATACCTGTTATAGGCTCCAGTAAGTCTAGTTCTTTAACTAGTAAAGCCAACCTAGTATTGAAGGCTTCATTGTCAGTTATGTCCTCCAGCTACTTTTCCAAATCCCCTAATTTTTCAGCAGCTCTAGAACTGTGGGAAAAAATCTCTAGCACGTCTGTAGAAGGAGGCCCCTTCCTCTTCAACTCCTTCTGAACTGGTACTATCAGCCCCTTCCCTTTATTGGCATGAGGAGGGGGAGGAGGTGGAATATTTTTTCCAGGAAGCCTGATTGATATTCCTAGGCGAGCAGCGGCAGGGCGAGGTGTTTTAGCCCTTTTAGCTACAGGAACAATAGGGTCAGAGGCCTTGACGAGTCTTCGCCTCATAATGGGTGCCTTCGCCTTTCTTTAAGGCTGTTCGACCTAAGACTGCTTAGCTTGTTTGCCAGAGTCCTTAGCCGGTGGGGGGTTGAAGTCAGCTTCGAATCGCACTCTCAGCCCTTATGAAAAAGGATCTACAACTGGCAGCTCGGAGGCAGGAGTGTAAGCCTTAGGAGACACCCCAGCAGTCATTTTTAAAACTTCCTGATAATGATCAGGATTCTTTTCCTTCATTACAAATATAAGATAAGCGAAGATTACAATACAATGCAAACTCCAACACAAACATGCTAGCGAGGACATATAACTAAAGATATACCTTGGATGTCCATGAGGCGTAATATTGGGGTTAGGTTTTCGTCAGCATCTCTTAAGTGTATGGAGGACCCCATTTTCTTCACATCATACACTTACCTCTCATGAACGAGAGTCCTCAAGTCTTGCTTTTCATCATTAATCAGTAATTCAGGCCATTCACTTAGGCTTTCGACTGGTAGCAGTAAATGACCAGGAAACCCAAAGCCTGTTGATTTGGAGCCAAGACCATCTGTGATCTTGATTACTCCAAACTTCCTCTTCCAATCCTTCACCTTATTGTCCTTACCTATAAAAAGGCCTCGAAGGGGTCTTTCGGAAGTCATATACACGCCAGGGGACCCCTGAGCACTTAGGAGTATGAAGAAACAGTGAAAGAGATGTGCAGAAGGGTGAACTCCATATGCAAAGCACAGGACCTTGAAGCAATACATGTCCCTAATAGAATTGGTGGTTAGCGTCATCGGATTCACCTGGAAGTAGTTGAAGCATTCCACCATGAATCGAGTAGGAGGGAATAAGAGACCGACCTCTAGTTGATGATAGAAAATGATGTAGTGACTCAAATCCTTAGGAAGTGCAAAGTCTGTATTGCTTGAATAAACTCTCTCATGAGATTGAGTGAGGTGGAAGACGAAGTTCTCATTAAAATCTAGTTTATCAATGAAAATTGCGAATTCACTGTTTCGACCAAGAGGCTCGATCTCTCCCTAAACTTGGTTTAGGATTTCTTGAAATTGAGCAGCCCACTCTGTCTCTTCTGAGATATGTATCTTTTTTGGGAGCCATTGAAAGAAATATTGGGAGAAAGAAAAGTAATTTCGAAAAAATTGAGAGAAAAAGGAAAAATAAAAGAAATCTCACAATCAAAGGTAGCAAATAGGAGCTCTGAAGTGATGAACTGAAGGGTTTATATAGAAGATGAAACTCTTACTAACAGTCACACCATTATGAGAAAAAACTAAAAGGCGATTATCAATTTGAAATTTCCTTCAGAATCGCACCAGTTTAGCGCCACGTGGACACGCCTATATTCGAAAAAGACGTGCATTTATTGCTTTACTCTTTCAGCTGTCAAGTGCATTAAATGAATCAGAGATGATTGACCTGCCTCACGTGATAACTATACACAAAGATTATGCTACTAGTATAAGCACTTCACCTTTAACGAAGCTGATAGAGGTACATGGACTAGATGCAACATGTCTTCAAATGATATTGATAAGAGGACGAAGTGTTTCTATCGAAGCTCTATCAATGCTCTTCACTTCAAAAAAACAGGGGGGCCTCTGATGAAGGACAAAAATAGCTAGTAACATAATGGGCCCAAAGACAAAATAAGCCCACCATGACACAACCTTATAGTAGGACGAAAGAGGATGAAGATCCAAGAAAAAGGCCCATAGAAGTCAAGCCCAAGGGATCAGTTATCGAGGCCTTAGGCGAAGACACCACTTCGCCCTTCTCCAAAGCTCTTTGTCTTCCATCACAATAAATGAAACTTGTTCAGCAAGTTTTCTAAAGGAAGGTGAGGTCACAAAGTACAAATGTCACTACTTTTGTCAAAAGAAAATCATGCTTATGCGGCGCACCCACGCCTACTTACACACCGACCACCTGCTACTTGATAAGAGGCAGGTCCAGACCTTATCTTTCAGAGCCTATGTACCAACCCCATCAATCAAAATGTATTCCTCATCTTTCCTCAATTATTCAAACCTAAAGGGTTTGAGGGATAAAAAAAGGAAGAGGGGAACCACATAAAAGGTAGATTGAACTCTGCATATTTCTCATCTCCTTTCTTTCACAAAAAGCATTGAACCGAAACTAACTTAATAGTCAAAGGTTCTTCGCCAGGAACAAGGCCTGGCCTTCTTGACTTTATTTTGATCTTTGTAGGATATTCTGATCAAATCCCAACCACTAAGATCCAGCCTAAACTATACTATTTGATTTAACTTTCATCAATTGGATTTATGGTGAAGCTAAGAAAAGAAAAGAAATTTTAATTTTGAAATTAATTCATTTGATGATAGAAAAATTTGAATTTAAGCTAATGATAAAGATAATATATCAATATAATTTGATACCAGATCCTACCAAAGAGTCCAATAATGCACTTGTAAGCATAAGAAGTCGGAGATGGTCAGAGTTTTCCTAAACATGGAGTCTCCGATGATTAAATTAGTAAGAATTGTCTTGTGAAAGATTATTGAGTTTTTAATGGAAAGTAAAATGTGTTAGATGATCCTTACCAAACCATTTGGAGGGGTTTTATACTTATGCAGTGGTGGATAGGATCCATGATTAGGTGGGATTCGTGGGATTCATGGGATCATGGGTATTCCTCAAAATTACGAGAGTTACAACTGCTAGATTTGAGGATGACTATGAGTTATGGTTAGGGGTGTTAAAAAGGGCTATGATATGTTAATTCGATTCGCCAAACACAAAATTTTTTTTATTAGGGTTGAGACTTAGCAGGTCCGTGTCGGTAAACGGGTTGACCCGTTTATGACACGACTTAAAATGAGTTGTGTAACGAAGTTGACCCACTAACCAATTACAACCCGTTTAATTTCACGTGTCATGTTGAGTCGTGTCATAGCCTTTAAGTATGGGCTTGGTTCAATCTTGGTTTAAATGCCATGTGCCCTAATATTTCCGTGGTATGATATCACAATTTAACAAAAACATTAACAAAAAAGACTAGTTTAATGAACAATAAATATATGTATCATTAATATACTGAGGTATAGATTAACGGTAAGTGCATATGTCACATTTTAGATATTTTTTCCTTTTTATTTTTTTTTATATTGGTAATAGTTTAATGTGTTTAACATGTATATACATATCAAATAAGTATTAGACAACACATACTAGTGCTTCCTTCCTAAATGTTAAATAATCAAATTAACATCGTTGAACTTCTCTCTCTAATATTTCTTTCTCTGCGCCATTAGTGGGCTTCGCTTCGGGTTCCACCGGTGACTAAGGTCACCGGTGGGTAAATCTTTTCTTTTTTTCTTACTTGTTGTGCTTTTTTTCTGGCTGTTGTCCTTAATAACGCCGTTCATTGTTTTTTGTGTGCTTTGGCTTCCCATTCAAATGGGTATTTTGCTAATCTATGCTTTGGTCACTTTCGGTCTCGGTACCGATTCCATCTACGGCGAAGTCCGGCCTACACATCGCCGAGTCGTGCATCCTGTCAAGGTGTTGTGTTCTCGTCGGGGGGGGGGGGGGGGGGGGGAAGGTGGTGATTTATTAGCTTCGGCTTGGGAGGCTCAGATCTGGTTTATTTGCTGGCTTGGGAGGCTCAGATCTGGTTTATTTGCTGGTTTTTTCTTTATGTTTTCTGAGTCAGACAGTGGCCGATCGATGGTGTAGGAGGAAGGATCCAGCATAGATCCACTGAGTTTTGTGTTATGTTGCAGTGGAGGGCTAAGATCCAAGCATATCAGTGAATTTATTTTCTGTGGAGCTCAGCCGCTCTGTTCCTGGTCGCACTAGGTCCGTCGCTGGTGCTGATACGGCGCTTGGAGATGTGGACGACAGCCTCTAGAAGGTGGTGTAGTACTAGGGGCAGTAGTGGTATGAATTTTTTATTTAAGGCTTTAGGCCTGACTATTGTATGAGCTTTATACCTAAGGCAAAAAAATTCTATTGAGGGTCATTTATTATTAGACTACAAGTCCAATTGGTACTTTTCCATCTGGGCTTTTATTGGAAATCTGCCAATCCTTGTACTGATATTGGATTTTAGCTCCACTTAATGCTAATCTTATTTCTTTGGGGCAATATATATATATATATATATATATATATATATATATATATATATATATATATATATATATATATATGCCCCTGGTGTGCTGTCCTGATTCACATCATAAAACTCTTCTT
This sequence comes from Vernicia montana, assembly GCA_949750685.1. Taxonomy (NCBI): domain Eukaryota; kingdom Viridiplantae; phylum Streptophyta; class Magnoliopsida; order Malpighiales; family Euphorbiaceae; genus Vernicia; species Vernicia montana. The sequence continues at coordinate 2,728 of CATKHJ011196357.1, read as the reverse complement.
TTAAAAAAAAAAAAAAAAAAAAGTTAAAAAGTGTTATTCATACATCATGGGTACTACTACATATCATGATTAGTAGGTGACCCCTGATTTTGTCATAAAGCAAATACTGTACAATTGATTATTTTAACTTTTTAAAAAAAAAAAAAAAAAAAAAAAGAGTTTTATGATGTGAATCAGGACAGTAGGGGCCATTGGGTCAGCACAAAAACTTTTAAATATATATATTGTTTATTTTTGTGTAAAAATTTAACTAAGAAATCTTTTATAAAAAATCATGAAAACTTAAGTATTTGTTGCAATATATATATATATATATATATATATATATATATATATGGATTACATTAGTTACGATCTACACTTTTTTTAACATTTTAGGAATCACGAAAATGCATTTGTTACAACTTAAAATACATGTGTTATTACATTGTATATAATTGTTACAATATAATATTTATGGATTATTGTCTCAAATACATGTAAGTAAAACTCCTGTTATTTATCTCAAAAAAAAAAAAAAAAAAAAGATGTGGAACCCACATATATATTTTTTTTATATTAGTTGCTACTGTTGTGATTGTGAGTAACAACACCTATCATCTGTTGTTTTTCTCCTTTTACATGATGTAAAAGTTAGCCACATATTTTGTATTATTAAAGCAAAAATTACGAGTGGCCCACTTTTGACTCTCATTTGTATCAAGCAAACATAGAAAAACAATAAGTGAGTTTGAGGAAAGAAAAGGTAAGAGCTGCAAATAAAGGGCCTATATATTTTTAAATGAATGAGGTGATGAGTGTCTAATGTGTTATCTTTCAAGTGTTATTGTGAATCATATTTGGTCATTTTGTAATTCCATTGCTTTGAACATATCTCATAACATAGATATGGTGGTGACTATCAAAACCTCTTCCACAGTGAAACCAAGTCACCCTACAAAGATTGGTCGCCTATCCCTTTCCGAATGGGATCAAGTCGGAACCATAACTCACATGCCCACAATCTACTTTTACAAACCATCACCAATTTCGCTTACACCATCTAATTCCATCATCAACACCTTAAAAGACTCATTAACTCGTGTCTTGGTACCATTTTATCCACTTGCTGGTCGCTTACATTGGATAGGCCATGGCCGCTTTGAGCTTGAGTGCAATGACATGGGTGTCCAGCTCATTGAGGCTGAATCTCAGTCAAAATTGGAGGATTTTGGTGACTTTTCACCATCTCCAGTGTTTGGAGACCTAGTGCCACAAGTAGATTATACTCTTCCAATGCATGAATTACCACTAGCGCTAGTGCAACTCACTAAGTTCCAATGTGGTGGTGTTAGCCTTGGCTTAAATATATCTCATGCTATTGCCGATGGGCCAAGTTCACTTCATTTTGTCTCTGAATGGGCACGGATTGCCCGTGGTGAGCCCTTAGGTATGGAGCCATTTCATGATCGAAAGGTCTTGGAAATTGGGGATCCTCAAACTAGGCAACTACATTTTGAACATAAAGCGTTCAGTCATCCACCACTATTGCTTGGGCAATCAAATAACTTTGAGGAAAGAAAAAAGAAAACCACTGTAGCCTTGCTTAAGATAAGTAAAGCCCAAGTTGAGAAACTAAAAAGCAAGTCTAATGAGGGCAAAAATATACATAGTGGTCGTGATTATACCAGATATGAGACCTTGGCTGCGCATGTATGGAGGTCTACATGCAAAGCCCGTGGGCACAAACCGGAGCAACCAACAAGCTTAAGTATTTCAGTTGATTCACGTAAACGTATGCAACCACTTTTGCCTGATGGTTATTTTGGTAATGCCACTTTTGATGTATTTGCATTTAGTACCTCTGGTGAAATTATATCAAAGCCATTAGGATATACTTCAAGTAAAATAAGGGAAGCAATTGAGACGATGAACAACGAGTATGTGACCTCTGTGATTCATTTCTTGAAGAATCAACAATATTTGACTGAATTTCAAGATCTTCATTCTTTGGACAGTACTGAAGGGTCTTTTTATGGCAACCCTAATCTAGAAGTTGTTAGTTGGTTAAATTTACCAATATATGGACTTGATTTTGGATGGGGGAAGGAAATTTACATGGGACCAGGACCTCATGTTTTTGATGGAGATTCATTGCTTTTGCCTAGTCTACATGAAGATGGATCCTTAATTCTTGCAATATGTTTGCAAGTTGCTCATATGGAACCTTTTAAGAGATATTTCTATGAAGATATCATGTAAAACAAAAGATTAGAAAAAGGGGTATATATATATATATATATATAAGTGAGAGATAAAAATAATGAGTTTCGCTCTTCCAACAAGAGCCAACAAAAGAGTGTACTTAGAATAAAAAAAAAAAATGAAAATTGAAAGATTTCAAAATAACTGAAGTGTTGTGTTAAAGATTGAAAGTATTGATGATTGATGTGTGATTTTTCATAATAAAATATAAAACTTCTTTGGTTTGAGTGTGCCATAATGCGCCCCTTTGTTACCAAAAAAAAATAAAAATAAAAAAAAAGTCTTATATTTTGTACCCTTTGATCCTCCATTCAATAAGAATACATGAAGTAAATAGATAAATTCAAACTTTGTTATCATGGAAAGAATTTTAGCTTATAATTTAGTGAATCAACCTTTACATTTAATAATGATATGAAAATTATATAAGACGATGTTGTTTTGAAAACTTTGAACCCCTATATATATATATATATATATATAT
>CATKHJ011196264.1:0-10102 GCA_949750685.1 Vernicia montana | reverse complement strand
TCCTTTATCTCACATCAACTTGTTAGTAAACCGTATGGCAGGTGCATCAGTAGTCTCCTTGACCGACCTCTATGCGGGCTATAATCAAGTCTAAGTATATCCTCCCGACAAGGAAAAGACATCTTTCATAATAGATTGGGGCACCTACTATTATCGGGTTATGCCTTTTGGTCTAAAGAATGCCAGGGCAACCTATTAGAGGATGGCGACTACTATCTTCCATGACATGATGCACAAGGATGTCAGAGTATATGTAGATGACATGGTAATAAAATTGGAGACCCCCGAGGAAGATCTGGAAGCCTTAGAAAGGTTCTTTTTGAGACTCAGACAGTACAATCTCAAGCTGAACCCAGCCAAATGTATCTTCGATGCCTCCTCGGGTGTTTTCCTTGGACATTTGGTCAGCCAGCAGGGCATAGAAGTAGATCCAGCTAAGTCGAAGGCAATCATAGAAATGCCACCTCCTAAAACTGAGAAGGAGATCAAAGGTTTCCTGGGTCGCTTACAGTACATTAGTCGTTTCATTGCACAACTGGCAGATGTTTGCGGATCGATTTTCAAGTTGCTAAGAAAAGGAGCCTCTAAGCAGTGGAATGAGGAATGCTAAAAAGCCTTTGACAAAATCAAGGAATATCTGCTAAATGCACCTGTGCTGTAGCCTTCGAGACCAGGTCAGCCATTACTGCTTTACTTATTAGTCACTCCAGAAGCTATAGGTGCGATGCTAGCTCAGAATGCCTCGGACTCACACAAAGAAAACGCCATCTATTACCTAAGCAATCGTATGTTGGCTCATGAGCTTAACTACAATCAGATTGAACAACTATGTTTAGCTTTGGAATGGGTATGCCATAAACTCCAACACTACCTGTGCTCATACACAACTAGGAGTGAGCAAAACCAAACCGAAATTGAAAAATCAAACCAAACCGATTGGTTCGGTTCGGTTCAATTTTTTGAGTATTTCGGTTTGGTTTTTAAAATAGAAAACCAAATTAAATTTCGGTTCGGTTCGGTTTTTATTAAAAAAAATTTGGTTTGAACCGAACCGACCGAAATTTTAATATATATATATATATACTTTTAATTTATTTATGTAAATATTATATACATATATAATATATTATAGTATAAATAATAATTTTAATATATATATATAAATATAATTTATTATAATAAAAAGTTAGTTAAATCAAAAAACCAAACCCAACCCAACCCAACCATATAATATAATATATTATATATAATAATTTTAATATATATATATATATATATATATATATTTTATTATAATAAAAAAAAGAAAAAAAATAGTGAAACCGATAAACCAAACTGAACCAAACTTTTTCGGTTCGATTCGGTTTTTACTATAAGTTCGGTTCGGTTCGATTTTAAAAAAATATAATTTTGGTTATTTCGGTTCGATTCGATTTTGAATCAAACCGACTGAATGCTCACCCCTACCAGAGACTCTTGGGGGTCTCACTCGTTTCTGATTTCTTCAAGAGATTGTAGAAACAAACAAAGGGACAATAGTCTCTCAAGGTCCTTGGATTCACTATTTTGCAGCTTCATCAATTGTCACAAAAGAAACCAAAAGAAACGTGAATTTGTAACTTTTTGGTTTGTATTAATGTAAACTTGTGTACATTAAATACAATGGTTTTGTAATTTGCAGAGACTTTGAATGATAAATGATAAAAGCCAAGAAGCTTTGACAGATACTTTGAAAAGTAAATGAAAATAAGCCAAGAGGTTTTGACAGGAAATGTAAAAGCTTTAGAAGCTTGGAATAATTTGCTTGAGTAGCTTGAATTTGCTGTTCTTGATTGATTGTTGATCTGTGGTCCTTGGTCCTTAGAATTTCCTTGTATTTATAGTGTTTTGCAAATGGTTAGTTCCCACATTTAGCTCCACTCCCCCACTAAGCCCCTTTTCTTTTACTTCAAGTTCCATTTCTGTAGCCTCTTTATCCACTAATCCCACTTCCCAGACCTACGTTCTAACTTCTAGGCCAATATCCCCTTATAGTCTCTTATACCCCGTTTATAGCCACGTTTACTTCCAGAATCATCTAGAGACTGTCAAGAATTTGGCCTAGTCTCCCAAGGGTCTGTAGGGTGCTATTCTTCATGGATCTCAAATTAATTAAATATTATTTGGCCCAATAATATCCAGCCCACTACAATTATGGGTCTAACAAAAAGATAAATATTTCAATGTCAATTTCATATTTTGAAAATTAATGCATAGGATGCCTAATACCTTCCTTATGCATTTGCGACTCCTGAACCCAAATTTTGGTTTAACAAACCAATTTTCAAAGGTCTCCAACTTAGCCTTTTAAAACAAATCAATCGGTGGCGACTCCATTTTTATTCATTTTTAATTTTGATTATTTTTCGCCATTCTCGTTGTGGCGTTCAAAAACATTGTTACAATGAACTAGAAATTTTTGCACATGAGGCTGGTAAACCAAGTCCCTCTTGTTGATCACTGATGTCATGCGTTGGTTTAGTGAATCTCTCTGGGTGAACCCTAGTGCCATGCCCCCGGGCCTTCTTGATGAGAAAATAGTTTTTTGTCATAAAAAACCAGCTAAGTATTGAGGTTATGATAGCAACAATATGATAAGATAACACAAGCCTGCTTTTTTGGCCGCCAATATGTGCAACTTTAGGAAATTCATCAATTTCTTCTTTCTCACTAGGAAGCAAATGTAAATCATTAGCTCCTTTAGGATTTCCAAATAATTGCCCCCAAGGAACATAGGAATCTATTTGATTTCAAGACTTTTCTTATAAAGCTCCTCATTGAGTTCTTCCTCACCATAAATTTGTTAGAGAGTGTCCTCAGTAAATTCTTCCACAGCACCAACTTTTTGGAGAGTTTCCTCAGGAAGTTCCTCTTCAGGATTAGCTTTTTGGGACTCCAAAGATGATTTCCCCCCGAGCTTTTCACCATTATTTTGATGTCCATTCCCCTTCTGGGAATTGGTAGATGATTGTCCCCCGGGCTCCTTTATCTTGTTTTGTCTTGTAGGCCTTAATGAAGCATTTTGGCCTTTAACACTTATTTGATCCAAACTTGCACTCATTTTCTCTATAAGATTAGCTAACAAAGAGCCAATCTCATGTAGTGTCTTAGCATTTTCTTATGCAGCTGTCACACCCCACCTTCGGAGATGTGACAGTTTTAGGGCATGGGTAACCATAAAGGCACCAACAACCCGTAGAACCCCTTATTCCATATTACAATACACTTAACACCATTAATTACGATCCCAAGATCACAACCTGTATTAATAGTAGCATATATCCCATATATACCAAATGTATACTATTCATTTAATGATGTTTCTCATCATCAATCACATATCACTGTATCAAGTATTAATTTCTGTAATCCGTTATAACATATTTTATTAAAATTTCCTGATCAATATAAAATATTCAATTTACTTAACTACTAAAGTACCATAACCATAAACATCCATGGAGCACTAAATGAGAGAACCCAAAGACTTTAGTTTAATCATCTTACATTCAGCGAAGTAATCCCAAGCAAAGTAATTCCAAGCGAAGTTTGATACTTGAGATCCACTTGCTGAGTCTGCTGCTGGACCTGAAACAACACACTATAGGGGTGTAAGAGAAGCTCAGTGAGTACTTTACAAATAAATATGTAATAGTGTAGGAGTACATGTTTAATAATAGAATTATCAAGGTTTCATTGTATCAGTATGAAGGAACAATTTTGCAACATTCAATAACAATTGGGTAGCAATAAAACCATTTTAGCAGAAATCAAAATTCTTAGAAGCGGTATGCTTCCCACATGTAAATAACTAGAGTGGCGGCTAATGCCTTGCTCACCCTTATACGATATCAGTAGCACGAGATTGATCAGATCTCACGGTTAAGACCACCCTTCTTAGCTAGGGTTGGGTATGCTCGCCCTACCCGCAAGCTTTACCATGTGCACATGACTGATGTGTTACCCCACATCAAATAGGAATTTCTACTTTCAATTATACAGTATGATCACTTTGGATCAAGTATGCAAGCATTTTCATATTATGAATTAATAATATATAGTAACGAATCTTATAAGATTCAATGACATAGTATTAGTTACAGGAACATTGGAATTCGTATGAATAGATCAAATAGGTTCTCAAAAGAACATAGTTATAAGAAAGGTTTATCAATCAGGGTATATTGAATTTCCAATGAAATACATAGTTATAAGAAAGGTTTATCAATCAAGGTACATTGAATTTCCAATGAAATACATTGGCTCAAGAAAGGGTTCTTTTACAATGTTTGACTTGAGTACAATTTTAGTACTCATATGCAAATAACAATAAGTAGACTGAAGGCCTTATTGAAGGGTTTCAAATAACAATAAGTAGACCGAAGGCCTTATTGAAAGGATTTTCTCAAATATATTGTTTCACTAAAGAAATATAAGGTTTTCAAAGTACTTACTTTGACTTTCTTAGCTCCTAACACAAGCTCTTAGTACAGTTGAAAATGATGCTCCTCAATCTTTGGAATATCTTCCATATCTTTTTCTTTTAGATTCTACATCGAACCATATCATTTATATCATACAATCAAAGATCATTACTATCTTGTCAACATTCTTATTCTATTCCAAATTTTCAATACTATTACATTCATATCTAAAACTTATTAATTTTCTAATATCAATACACGTCAATATAAAATAGCACATGTAACCAGTTGAGGTATGTTTATATTCAGTTTTTAAGCACTGACCGAATGGCCTAGAAGAATACTTTTAATTCACATAGTTTGCTTTATAGCAACTCAATAAATTTCCAAATTGAATTCATGTTAAGTAATCATATTCAATTCACTATTCATCATTCTTACTAATCATTTGTTCATTGTTTACATGTATATAGAATTCATTAATTTACAATTAATAACTTTGAAACATTACATCTTCACTTATTGTCTACTTATATTACTTGATCTTGTTACGTTGTTTCTATCATTTCTCATGATTTACTAATCCAAATTAGTTTATTATTTTTTTATTTTAAACTATACATATACATTTACAACATATCCAAAATTGAACTTAGAATTCAATTCATATAAAACTTAGTGACAATTTCAATTAAATTTTATTTCTGTTGCAGTGTAAATTGACCCTATTATACTCCTTTGAGTATAAATCAAGATTTATACTTTCAAATGACATTTCCTTTTACTGAGAGTTTATAGATACATTGAGGAACATTTAGTATGTTTTGAGTTTAACTTGGTTCTATCTTTAAAGTTTTCAACTCAGAAGATCCAATTCAGCTTACAAGTTGAATCCAAATACATAGTCAGTTATAGAGTAAGCTCTATTTCTCATACTATACTTGCAATTTTATCAATTCCTTTTGTGTTTTAATTCTTCACATATCAATAATCATTTTACTAGTTTTTAGTTTCTCCTAATTCTATCTCTATCATCCTCAATTCATGAGTTATATTCTCAAGGTGGTCAATGGTGTTAGATTGCAAGAGTTTTCAGACCTTATCACTTTCACTAGATCATATCTTAAAATATACATATCCAATTTAGATTTCCTTTTACATTTAGCTTCTAAACATATCAATTATAATTTTTCATGTTTTATGCTTAGCTTAATTCAATTTCTAAATCCATCTTTTAGGCTACTCTATTTAGGACTGCTCATTCAATCTATGAACAGTACAAGTTTTAGTTTAAGTATGATTTCTATTTATACACACTAAATCTCTTAAATTACTTTTATAGATGAATAACTAAGACATTTACCTACAACTTTCATGTTTTAGTTATTTCCAAATTCAGTTCATAACATCCCCTATAGGGTCAAATAATTTCGGGTTACCTAGAAATTTTTAAATCCGGGTCAGTTCACTTACAAGAGAAAATATCATTACTCTTAAAGAATTTCTTAAAACCCTTTTATGGGCCTATAGTTAAGATAAGAAGCTAAAACTTTCATTTTTAACACTTCTCCAAATTCGGCCTCTAAGTACACAGTATGGGTGTCCCAAGATTCTGCTCAATTCAAAAGCCTAGGTTTCCTAATTCAAGTTCAATAATCAACTTAAGTTCTATCTTGCAATTTAAACTCAATTAACTCATCAATTCTTTCAATTAGCTTCATAATACACCTATAAACATTAAGAAATAAAAATAGTTAATTTTCCCCAATAATCCTAGTGTAGGCCGAAATATAGAGGGAAGAGAAAAGGAAGAAATTGTGAAGCTTTAACTTAAAAATCTAACTATCCATGCTTAAAATGAAATTTGGAGACAAATTTTAATATTTACTTTGAAGTTTCTTGATTTAGTGATGAACACCTTGAAGGGTCGTCCATGCTTGGGGAGAAGATGACTAGAATTTTCTTTGTTTGACAATTAATGGACTTAAGGTGATTTTAAGACAATTTGGATAAGCTTTAGTTAAATGGATGATGGAGATTTACTATGGATGATATAATGGCTAGCATTTTTAGCTCAATTTTGAATTTACAAAATTTATTTATCTGTAGATAAATATAAACCATTTTGATGATAGAAAATTCTACTTTCCATTTAAGAAATTCCTTAATTATGTAATAAGTTTGACTAATAGGAATGTGGGGTCCATTTTCATTAATTTACCTTTGATATTATTTTCTTATAAATTGAAGCAAAATTTCTCTTTGCTATCCACATTAGGCAGCCATATTGCCATATGGTTGGGCCTCACACTTTATTTCACATGCTTATGTACAGTTAACTTGTCATTTCGCCAATTTTTGTGAAATGACCGTTTTACCCTTTTTTACAGTGTTCATTATTGTAATCGATATCAATGCAGTTTATTAAACTTATTTTTATTAATCACATTTATAACATTCTTATGAGTACTTATATGCTGTAATATCACAATAAAATAAAATTTTCACATATGTTTAACCGAGCATATCTAAGCTCATATTTGGTCTCACTATCTTACTAATCATTTAAATTGTTTTTCTATGGAATCATCGATAACTCTTAGAATCCTAATGGGTTTAGGGTATTACATTCTACCCCCTTAAGAAAATTCATCCTCGAATTTTAAAGGACTGATTGATTCTTGAAGAAACCATTGAAGTCATTGGTGCAATACATTTTCATTACTTTCTCAATTTCATTCCTTAACACTTTGCTTTTGCCATTAGACTTTAACTAAGTTATTACTTTTCCTTCCAATATTTGTTTTCATTTTCCTTTCTTAGATGACAATACTCTGGTACCTCAAGATCTTTTAATACTTATGATGAATTAGGTTCATATCTTCCAAATATCAATAAATGGAACAATGGGTAAATATATTCCAATGATAAGCACCACTAGCTTATATTATATCGTTTTACCTTGTATATAATCTCATTGGTTTGAACAAATTGAATGCACAGTTTGTCTCCATATATATATTTTTTATAATTCATGTACTATAAATTACTAAGCATTGATTTTTACCCAATAGATTTAAGAGTATCATTTTCTTTCGATACAGTGTTTTAACTGTTATCATATGTAAAATTAATCAAGATGAATTTCTTATTTCAATTTCTCTTAAATCATCCATACACTTTTGTAACGTGGTTTTTTTTTAATAGTTTCTTAGCACTTACTTGTTGAGGTGACTAGTATTACCATTTAGTCTTTTGATATCTTTAATAATCCTCTCATGGTACGATCCTTTCTTTCAAGAGTTATATCTAATAAGATATAAGTCATTCTGATGTTCTCGTCTTTTGATATGTTTGAGTCCTTTAATTGGAATTTTTTCTTTCTTATACGTTAATTCTATTTACTTTATCTTACTGATAGAATTTTACACCAGTATCGTTAGTGGTACTTACTTCTTTAGATAGTGACACTATTCTTTTCTTATGAGTTGACTGCCCTTTCCTCCTTATGTAGGAGATTTATCTATTCTCTTTTAATTGATTTGCTTATTCGTAAACGGAGTTCTTCAATTAGTTGATTTCCTTTATTTCAATTAAATTTAGTTTAAATGTTATACTAAGGGAATCATCTTATGTATGAGTTAGTCCTAATCACTTAACACAATAGTCCTTTCTTATGTACTTTTTAAGAAACTTTGAACATATAGGACTTCATCCAATATTTTTCTTTATTATTTGATTCACTTGAGACTTTTCATAAACATATAATGTGATATAAGGAATTCCTACGCAACAGAAACTTCCTTATCGCTCCTTAATGATCACATATGCAACACACTTTCAACTTCTCAGTTATCCTTTTAACATATCTAGTTCACAGTCATAATTGATCATTATACATATTTTGTCCATCCTTGATTCACTTCATATTATTTTCACAACTTTAATCTGTCATTATCAATTCCACTTTTCAATTTATCATGATAGATTAATTAAAATTCCCCGTTCTTCTCTAGAGTCCATCCATATGCTAATTTTAAGTCCAAATAAAACACTTATACCTTAGTTATAATTTACATTTCGATGAAATTGGTATATAATTTTCGTTTTCCTTTAATCTATAACAGTATGCTCTAATATTGCTCATACTCCTCTATTAGTCTTGCTTCTAGTCCATGTTCTTCTTCTTTTCTTTTCTTCTATTTATTCTCTTTTTTTTATTGTAACAATATCTATTCATTCAATATTTTTATCAAAATTAAGAATAACTTAGCATTGTGGAAAGTGTAATCTTTTCCTTTTAATTCTTATAATAATGACTTATATTTAACAAGTACAACAAAGGAATTACAACTTTATTCAGTTGATGTCTTCCTCAAACATATTCAAACGCCAGTACTCTGGTCTTTACTTCTATCTTTCAGATTATAAGGTTAATTCATATTTGTAAAGTGTCAACATCCATATTGTACTTCTTAAATTATTTTTCATTTACAGTCTTCGAATAGTTGTGATACTTCTTATGATCATATTTAATTTATCATTTTTATTCTTATACATTTATTTTTCTATAATACCCCAAGTATTTATATATGAGTTTTCAATTTATAACATGTGCGTATAGTATAGCATGATTGAGTATTGGTACATATATTGATTTCTTATTGTAGTAGATATTGAGCTAGTGGAAAATGGGTCATACTTTCCACTAACCCATACTCCACATGTTTTGTCTAAGTTCATTGAACCTAGGCAATGTACTTTTACTTTCTTCTTTTCTTTAAAAACTCTCAAGAGCAAAACTCTCTCTTTCTTCTTCATTTCTTCTTCTTTCACCATTGTCGAGAGTAGATCTCCATAATAGAAAAAGCTTCAAAGGTAAGGATCTAAACTATTTCCTTCATTTAGATCTTGAATTGCATGTTGATTGATTTAGGTATTGTTCTTCATTTCTTATTCTTCTCTTTCTTTTTGATTTACGCAAATGGGTTTCTAGAAAGGTAATTCCTTTGAGAAGATTGTTTATAGATGATAATTTGCAAGTGTTATTGATGAATATTGAGAGTATGAAAATGGTTTTCAAGGCAGATCTCAAACTTTCTCATATTTGATGATTATGGGTTGGTTTGAATGGGTTTATAGAATTTTATAATGATTCTATGTTTTGATTGAAGGAAAGAGTTTAAGTATGAGTCCATTGTATGTTATAGAAGTTGATTTTGGGTAATTTTGGTGTTGAGGGGGTGGATCTATCTTCCCTTCAGCCATTTCTGAGTTTTTCCAAAATTCTTGCCCAGAAGTGCAATACGGGCAAGGGTACGCCTGTGTTACTAGGCGTACCCTTCATTATGTAAGGCAGGGTAATGGTACGGCCAGAGGTACGGCCGTACCTCTGGGCGTACCATTGTTTCTGTGAGTACCCCTTAGGGTACGGGCAGGGGTATGCCCGTACCTCTGGGCGTACCCTAGCCTCTGTGAAGTTTTCCCAAAGAATACTACCCGTACCCTTGGGCGTACCCTTTAAGGGTGGTGCAATTTCAGCATACTCATATTTTTATAGCTAGCATACCTAGATTGATATATGTATAAGACCTAGATGAGTTATGATTGAATTGTTGATATGTCTATTTGGTTTTTCT
>CATKHJ011196246.1:0-14055 GCA_949750685.1 Vernicia montana | reverse complement strand
TAAATTTTAAATTAATTATTTTTAATTAACTAATCATATGCAGTGTGTTTGTTTGTTTGTTTTTTATTATTAATGTAGCTTTATTTTTTTATAATTGCAATAAAAGGTTTGTTTTATTGCAAATCTCACATTTTAATTTTTGTTATTTGAACTTCTTAATATCAATAATATTTTATATAACATTAAGAAGTTAAAATAACCTAATGATAAGAATTATTATAATGTGATATATAAGCACATATTCAGATAATGCAATCAAACAATAAATTTTCTAATATCTATGACTTTAAGTCATGCTCGATGAGTGAATATTTGGAATGATCATTCTGATGGGATTTGTCTATTTTGCAAAGTGACAAAAAAGGTGTGAGCTGTCCAATTAGAGTTCCTATGCAGATGGAAGTTAATGGCAGTTGAGTGTTCTTATGTTTTTATGGGTATTCTCCTTTCTTTGTAGCTAAAAAAAAAAAATCTTATTAATTAATTATTTAACAATCTTACTTAATAAAATAGATATTAGAAATCAATGAAAATCTATTAATATCTATAAAAGTCTATCAATGTCTACAAAAGTTTTTAAAAATAAAGTTTTTAAAAGTCATTCATAACTTTATAAACTCCACATAAGTCATTAAAAATTCATAAACTCTGCAAAAGTCATTCACTTAAAAAAAGTCTATAAAAGTTTTAATTGGATACACTCTCCTAAATTTTATGAAATTCAACATAATTAAACCAAATTCTATGATTTGTAAATGAATTTTATACCACAAATTCATTTATACCAAACAAGAGGTCAATCTAAGCTACGAATTCAAACACATGGAGAAACAATAGCAGGCATAGCAAGATTCTAGTAGCTAAAATAGGTAAATTTTACTTTTGTATCATTTAGCATTTACTGAACAAGGTAAGAGACTACAACAAGGATCACAGGCGCTGCCAACTTGACAAATAACAACAAGCCCATTTCTACTAGATAACCCAAGAATACATCGTAAACAAAGTTGTTACAGATTTTACAAAAAAGAAAACATTCTTGGATCCTCAACTTGAGTTGGGTTGAATAGTTTTTAAACATGGTATTAGAAACTCTTTTGACTATGTAATCTAAAATTCTAATCAATGGACTCTCACCTATAATCTTGAGCTTAAAATTTCAATTATCATGAAAACTAAGGCTTCTAATACCTTAATTTACGCAACTTCGCATAGTAGAAGAAATAACACATCATCTAAATGCTGCAACCAATTCTTGCAATGATAATTACAGCTAAAGAAATTTAAACCCTCATTTTTCTGACTCCAAAATCATATGTTAAAACTTAATAATTAATTAATATGGCAAAATATACTTAAATCTCAACATAACTATAAAATTCAAGTTAAAAAATCAAAACCCAGTACTGAAACATACAAAATTAACAAAACAAAACAAAAAAAATTACCCAATTAATCACTACAAATTGATTTGGGAAAGCAAAAGAAAAATCAAATAACCCACATACCCGAGCAGAGACAGTAGGAGTATGTTCTGGCCGATCTTCGTTAATAACATAGTAATCGGCTAAAACAACGACGTTGTTCTGGATCTCCTCTGAGACACACTTAGTTCCTGTACTAGGAATCGTTAACCATATAGCTTCTGCTACAGGTATTAGATTAAGATTATTAAACGTTGAACAAAACAAGATTAGTAGCGACAAAACCACCAATCGAGCACGTGAATTGGAGCTTTTAGCCATGAAAAAACAGAAAAAGAAGACAGAAGATGGAGAAATGCTTCGAACAAGTTTAGATCTTTGTTACGCGATGTTTTGTGATTTTTAAAGTTTTAGAATTCTATTCATCAGTTAAATTCAGAAGGACTTTAATTGGCGCGTGGCATTTGGACATTAATTGGCGGTAGATGACGTAGTTTTGACTGTTTGTCCAATCGCGTTTAAGCTGTTCGGTCCAATCAGGACAACATTGGTGATAATAAAGGTCTTTGCCCACTCGCATGATACACGCGTGATGTTTTCATGACCACGTGACCTTCTTTTCCCCCTTTTCTTTTTTTTTTTTCCCCAAGGATATCTCTTCAGTAAATATTTTGAGAAAAATCCTATATATGCATGCCATGAAGTCGGCGAATGCTCAAATTGGGAAATCAACTTTTATTAGGGGTCACGACATCAAACTCAAAACGATACAAAATCAATATAAAATTAATAAATTTGAATATGAGATTATTGTGTTGGTGTTGATTTTGTGTTAATTCAATTATGACACGATAATAATTATATCGTACACCGATTAATTCGTTAATTTAAAAATAATATATTTAATTTATTAATATTTACTTATTATATTGTGTTAAGATATTTAACCTAATATATATATATATATATATATATATATATATATATATATATATTTTATCTTCTTTGTAAATTTATATTTAATTATATTTTATGCAATAATATAAATTAATATAAGTTAATTTAGTAAATTTGATAATTTTTAAATATTAAAATAAAAAAAATTAATTAATTACAAATTTTAAATGTATTATTCGTATTATATTGTGTCGTATTACCCATTAATTAAGCAGATCATATTCGTATTTAAATTTTTGATACGATAAATTAATCGTGTCATATTTATATCGATTATATGTTAACGTGATCCACTAATACGGATTGTCACTCCTACTTTTAATAAAATGTCCATGCCCTCAATTAAGTTTTGATTCAATGAAATCCCCTTAAATTTTAAAATTTGGGGTCAATTTGAGTCGATTTATATTAATGGATGTTAAAAAATTTAGTAAAATAAAAAGAATATTATTAAATAATTAGAAAAATATTCAAAATAACAATTAAAAAAACTTCAAAAGCAAAAAAAATAAACAAGAAGAAAAAATTCTTCAAAAACTAAAAAAAAAAAAAAAAAGATGAAACATGTTTCATGATGAAAAAAAACTAAATTCTTGCTTGAAACAGCGCACTAGAGATGAAACTCAACACTATAATGCAACAGCAACAGCATGTGCAAGAGCTTCGGGCGGTGGTTATCCAGAATCCAAATCAGGCTTCATCGGCAAATGCGCCACCGAAGCAGGTGGTAATGGCGATGGATAGATTAGCCCAAGCAACTCACCTCATGCTAACGTAAGGCTAGGCATTGATCGTCTCCTTGAAGCGCTCTTTATTGCGGTGCAGCCTCATCAGAGCAATAAGCTCCAAGGTACCATTCTCTTCAACCTTATATCCTCAAGCCAATGCTAAGCAGTGGCCATAGCAACGATCCACAAATAAACATAACTAACCCAATCCTTAGGCATGAGATTGAAGTCTGCAAAGTGGGCTTTCTTTTGAGCTCAATCGATCTCACCTCTGTTTCTTTTTTTCTTCCATGGTTTTTCTTGGTAGGTATGGCTTTGAATTTTGAATTTCACTATTGATGTGCTCAAAAAGCATTCCGATCTCTAGCACACATATAGGTAATCTTCTGTACCTGCAAGACAATAGGTTAAAAAGTCCAGGCGATGTGCCTGGAAGCCACTCCGATGCTTAAGTTATAAAAGATGGAGATTAGTAAGCTTTTAAACACTGAGAGGTATTTAGAATTGCATTACCCATTTAATAGAGAGAATGACACTATTTATAGAGGTGTATCAAAGGTGTCAAATCCTTCTCGGAGTCAGATTATTTTCTTTTAGTATTGAATATGGAGACACTCTATTTTAGAGTAGGATGTAGACTATGTAGGCGAGGGCGACCAGTTTATATTAGTATGTAACACGTGTCCCCCCACCAGTTTCCGAGTTAAAGGCTCGGATTTATATTATTTTATAGAGACTTTTATCATAGGGTGATCCAAGCTTAGGCGATCTTTATTGTCGGTTCGGTTCTCCATATAGGCATTTATGGCACCGTTTCTGTCACTTCATAATAATTTTGTTTATCAAAAAAAGAGTCGCACAAATACTTTTATGTCACATGTCAAGCTAAAAAGGTTCCCTAAACCTTTTGGTTTTTACACAATGTCTGATAAGTAGGGTTTTCATATTTCATTTCGATCTTTTAAATTTCTTTTGCTGCCGTCATTTCTTATTTTTTTCTTCCTTACTTCCCTGCAATTTTCTTGTCTGTGATTTTTCTCTTTTCTGTAATTTTCTCTTGATCTTTTCTCTTTTTTAAAGATTTTTCATGCTTTCTAACGATTCCTTAGTCGTTGATCAAGTACTTTTATAAATATTTGCAGAATATTTTAGGGTTTTTAAACGAATTTGTGGTTCGTCAGTTCCCAAAACTTCATAACTTGAACTTTAGGGGTCTTGGATGAGCTCTTCACTCATCTATCCCAAAGTTTTTACTAATTTAAGGGTCTTGGGCGAACTTGTAATCCACCTATCCTTGTTATTTTTTGTGAGTCAATATCTAAGGAGTCTTAGGTTAACTTTATAGTTCACCGATTCCCAAAAAACTTGATATCTAGGGAGTTTCAGGTAATTCTTTAGATCGCCTATTCCCCATAGTCTTGCAAATCAATATTAGGGAGTCCTAGGCGAACTTGTAGTTCACCTATCCCATGGAATATTGCGATCTTTGATTTTCTAAGGAGTTTTGAGCGAACTATCCCATGGAAATTTTGACTTTTATGGGGAATCTTGGGCGAATCTATAGTTCGCTTATCCCATGGAGATTTTCTTATTTATAGAGAATCTTGGGCGAACATTTAGTTGGCCTATCTAGTGGTGATTTTCTCTTTATAGGAAATTTTGGGCGAACATATAGTTGGCCTATCCCGTGGCGATTTTCTCTTTTATAAGGAATCTTGGGCGAACATGTAATTAGCTTATCCTGTGACAATTTTCTCTTTTATAAGGAATCTTGGGCGAACATGTAGTTAGCCTATCCTGTGACAATTTTCTCTTTTATAAGGAATCTTGGGCGAACGTGTAGTTAGCCTATCCCATGGCAACTTTCCGAATAGGGAATCTTGGGCGAACTCACAGTTTGCCTATCCCGTGGCGATTTCTCTTAGAGAATCTTGGACGAACTCATAATTGTCCTATCCTATGGCGACTTTTCGAATAGGGAATATTGGGCGAACTCCCAGTTTATCTATCCCATGGCGATTTCTCTTAGGGAATCTTGGGCAAACTCATAGTTAGCCTATCCCATGATAATTTTCTCTTTTATAGGGAATCTTGGGCGAACATGTAGTTGGCCTATCCCGTGACGATTTTCTCTTTTATAGGGAATCTTGGACAAACATGTAATTGGCCTATCCCGTGACGATTTTCCTTAGAGAATCTTAGGCGAACTCATAGTTAGCCTATCCCATGGCAACTTTCCGAATAGGAAATCCTGGGCAAACTCACAGTTTTCCTATCCCGTAGCGATTTCTCTTAGAGAATCTTGGGCAAACTCGTAGTTGGCCTATCCCATGGCAACTTTTCGAATAGGGAATCTTAGGCGAACTCCCAGTTTATCTATCCCATGGCAATTTCTCTTAGGGAATCCTGGGCAAACTTATAGTTGGCCTATCCCATGATAATTTTCTCTTTTATAGAGAATCTTGGGCGGACATGTAGTTGGCCTATCCCATGACGATTTTCTCTTTTATAGGGAATCTTGGACAAACATGTAATTGGCCTATCCCGTGACGATTTCCTTAGAGAATCTTGGGCGAACTCATAGTTGGCCTATCCTATGGCAACTTTCCGAATAGGAAATCTTGGGCAAACTCACAGTTTGCCTATCCCGTAGCGATTTCTCTTAGAGAATCTTGGGCAAACTCGTAGTTGGCCTATCCCATGGCAACTTTCCGAATAGGGAATCTTGGGCGAACTCCCAGTTTGCCTATCCGGTGGCGATTTCTCTTAAGGAATCTTTGGCGAATTCATAGTTGGCCTATCCCATGGCGATTTTCTCTTTTATAGGGAATTTTGGGAGAACATGTAGTTGGTCTATTCCGTGACGATTTTCTATTTTATAAAGAATCTTGGGCGAACATGTAGTTGGCCAATCCTGTGACGATTTTCCTTAGGGAATCTTTGGAGCACTCATAGTTGGCCTATCCAATAGCGACTTTCCGAATAAGGAATCTTGGGCGAACTCACAGTTTACCTATCCCGTGACGATTTCTCTTAGAAAATATTGGGCGAACTCATAGTTAGACTATTCTATAGCGACTTTTCAAATAGGGAATCTTGGGCAAACTCCCAGTTTACCTATCCCGTGGCGATTTCTCTTAGAGAATCTTGGGCGAACTCATAATTAGCATATCCCATGACAATTTTATCTTTTATAAGGAATCTTGGACGAACATGTAGTTAGCCTATCCCGTAGCGATTTTCTTTTTTCTTTTATTTCATAAATGAACATCAATGGAGTATAATTGGAGAATTTGGAGATTTCGAATGACATAGACTATGACAACAAATTAGGCTAATGCATGCATCCCAATGCTATCACTCATGTATTTCAATAGTATATTTTCACCATCACCTCAATATTTATTGTGCAAGGATTTTAATATTTATTAACGCAACTAGCATTCTTAAAAGTGATTCAAAATTAAAAACTCGATCGCGTCCACGCTCACTGCACCAATTGATATGCTCAGAAAGTATTCTGATATCTAGCACACGTATAGGCAATTTTCTGTACCTGCAAGACAACAGATTAGATGGTCCAAGCGATGTGTCTGGGAGCCACTCCGATACTTAAGTTAAAAAAGATGGAGATTAATAAACTTTTACCCACTGAGAGGTATTTAAAATTGCATTACCCCATTTAATGGAGAAAATAACACTATTTATAGAGATGTATCCAAGGTATCGAATTCTTCTCAGAGTTGAATTTTTTTTTTTTTTTTTTAGCATTGAATATGGAGATAGACTCTATTAGTATGTAACAATTATCTTCACCAAAATTTTCAAGATTGCTTTTCTTATTTCCATTGCTGGTGCTATAGCCTAATGAAGACCCATATTTGGGTTGGTCGAATCTAGTAGTTCGCTCGCCGTCATCGATACCGAGGAGTCCATCACCGTCATCAATCTCACCTCTGTTTTTTTTTTTTTTTTTTTTTTTTTTTTTTTTTTCAATTATGCTTTTGCCTTTTTTTTTATTTCTTTTATTTTTAATTTTTTTATTATTTAAAATATAAAATTTTAATTTTTAATATTATTTAAAAATATGAAATAAATCCCACAATTTTACTTAAAAAAATTTTCAAATTGGCCAAAATTTAAAGTTTAAGAGCGATTGAACCAAAATTTAATTAAAATCATATATTAAATAATTGGCTAAAATTCAAACATCAAATTGAGCATTCTCTCATGAAAATAGGATGAGGTATAATCCATCCAAGTCAAGTTGAATAGAAACAATAATGTGGTTTTGAAACTTCAGCTCAATTTAGATGTTTACTCAAAATACTCTGTTCAATTATGTTTGGTTATTATTAAAAAATAAATTAACTTATTTATTAGTATTCAAGTGAAGTAGAAAATTTTGAATAAATTCTCTTAAATTATTTTGATAAATTATAATATATAATATAAAATATATTTAAAATTATATAAAATTCTAATATTCAACTAGATTTATAAATCATTCAAAATAAATATTATAATAATTGAACTTAACACGACACCTTACTTAATCTTATTAAAATTGACTCAAATATTTTATCATTCGAATTCGAGGAACACATTAGTATTTTTTTTTTTTTTTTTTTGCCAAATAGAGTAGCACATTAGAATCATTTACACACTTTAAATTATTGAAATAATAATAATAATTTTTATTGAAAAATAAATAGGAAAAAAAACACCTTTTTTCAATTTTTCGTTTTATGTTCAATTATTTTTCTCTTCATTTTCCGCTTCTGTTTCATTTTTCCATTGTTTTCAATGGTCAACTAAGCACCAGCAGTGAAGTACAGAAGTGGCTCTACTTGCAGTTGCAGCCTTGCTTACTCTTTCTCAACTCTCCCATGGCCAACTCTCTGCTCTTGCTCACACTCATATCTCTTCACCTCTCCTTATCTGCAACATCACCATCACCATCACCATCACCATCTTCCCATGATCAACAACAAGAGACTCCAATCACCCGTTTCCAACAATACCTTAGATTCAACACTGCCCATCCCAATCCCAACTACACTGCCCCTGTGTCTTTCCTCACCTCAATCGCCCAATCCATCGGTCTCAAAACCCAATCTTTAGAATTCATTCCTAACAAACCCGTTCTCCTTGTAACCTGGCCAGGCTCTAAACCATCTCTTCCTTCAATTCTCTTCAATTCCCATCTTGATTCTGTCCCCGCTGAACCCACCAAATGGTTCCACCCGCCTTTCTCCGCCGTCCGTGCCCCCGACGGCAAAATCTTTGCCCGTGGAGCACAGGACGATAAGTGTATAGCTATTCAGCATCTAGAAGCCATCCGCAATTTAAAAGTTAAAAACTTTATCCCCACTCGCACAATCCATATCTCCTACGTCCCCGACGAGGAGATTGGCGGATCCGATGGGGCAGCCAAGTTTGTTAATTCGAAGGAATTTCGAGATTTGAATGTTGGGTTTGCTATGGATGAAGGGCAGGCGTCAGTGAATGACGAGTTTAGAGTGTTTTATGCTGATAGGTCGCCGTGGAATCTGATAATAAAGGCAAAAGGACAACCTGGGCATGGATCGAAAATGTATGATAATGGGGCGATGGAGAATTTAATGAAGAGTGCTGAGATTATTAGTAAGTTTAGGGAAAGTCAATTTGATGTTGTCAAGGCTGGGAAAGCTACAAATTCGGAGGTTATTTCGGTTAATCCTGTTTATTTGAAAGCTGGGATTCCTTCGCCTACAGTAAGTGATTATCCGTTAAAGTATGGAACTTTCCATTGATTATGTGTTTGTGTTTATGTGTGTTTATTGATTGATGCAAGTGATTGTTTGTGTTAATGTGTGTTTTTATTGATTGATCTAAGTGATTATTCTTTTAAGCATGTGATGAGGCAAAATTTATCTCATTTCAGAGATGGAGAGCTGATGATACAAGGGTGATGAAATAGAGGCTATATAACTGAATTGGTGGGACAAGCAGTCTCTCTTGTGTCATTCTTCTGGCACCATGAATGTATTTAACCGCATATTTAACCGCAATTGCAGGGAGACTGCCCTTAGGCACCGACTTGAGTGTGCTTAACCCTAATGTGTCTTATTTGACGCGATGACTTTTACAGCAATCTACTCAATGATCTTTTGACGAGTTAAGTTAATGAGCTTAGATAAAAGGTAAAATTTTAGTTTGATATGAGGGTAGACACACTAGTTAGTACTTAAGTCTTCTAAAGACAAGCTTCGATGACGAGAACGAAGACGAGTCTCGAGGGCAAGCCAATGTCTCGTCAGATGAGTCCTGAATTTTGATTGGTCAGTCTGCCAACTAGATTCATACTCCAGGCTCATGAATGGGTGGTCTCTTAGATAGGCTTATCCTTTCTTACGCTCAATTAGAACTTAACTAATTTTATTCCATTCCTCATCAGCATGGAACTTACATTGATAGATTATGTGTTTTTGTTAATGTGTGTGTTTTTTTTTTTTTTTAATTGAGTGATCTAAGTGATTATTGTTTAAATATGGAACTTTCGTTGACCATGTGTTTGTGTTAATGCATGTTTTTATCCATGTTGTTAAAAACGGACCGGACTGGCCGGTCGAACCGATTAAATCGAGAACTGATCACTGGTCCGGTTTTTAAATCATAAAAAACCGGATAAATTATGAACCGGAAAAAATCGGTTCGAACAGGAAAAAATCAGAAAAACCGGTGACCGGTCAAATTAGAATTTTTCAAAACGATACCGTTTTGAACTAAAAAAAAAAAAAAAGAGAAAATGACAGATAAATTAAATTGGACCGGTCGGACCGTGAATCAGCAAGAAAATTAGTTCAACCTTAGGTCCGGTTTTAACAACATTGGTTTTTATTGATCGATGCAAGTGATTGTAACTTTCATTGATGACCTGTTTGTGTTACTGCGCATTTTTATTAATGATAAAGAGGTATTTGTGTAGGGATTTGTCATGAATATGCAACCTTCTGAGGCAGAAGCAGGGTATAATCTAAGATTGCCACCTACAGCAGACCCAGATCTAATGAAGAAAATAATTGTTGAAGAGTGGGCACCTGCTGTACGCAACATGACATATGAGGTAAAATGATGGATAACTGTTTTCAATGATTGAAATTTATTGATATCAGTCTAGGAAGAGGCCATTTAAATTTGTTGGTTGTGTTTTATGGAGGATTTGGAATTCCTTTTTTGTGAATATGATGATCGTTTGTTTGTTGGTATTTGTTTCACTTTTTTGCAATCTAGGCTCATTGTTATCTGAACTGAGTTCTAATGGTGCTTATCTGATCTGGTCCTTATTGTCTTATTTTTAATGGCACAACTTCGTATTTTTACCTTGAACATTATGCTCTTTCGTAATGTAGTTGCTAAATAATAATTTCATATGAACAAGTACTTAAACAATAAAATTTGTGACAAACTCATACGTCCCATTACATGAGTTATTTTCCTGTGCTGAGTATAAGTTAATGTAGAATTATCTAGTCCATGAATGTGTTGAATGTCAAAAAAATTGCTGACATGGCATGGGGGTACCATAACTGAAGAACCCCTAGAAAAAGTAGATTCCAGTTAATGTCCATGTTATAAAACAATTAACAAGAGCCACTTTATAGAGAGTCCCACAAGAACTAATATGGTGAATTGGAAGAAAGTGTTGTTAAAGAAAATTCCTTTATTTACCCAATTATCAGTGGTGGGCCCACTTGCCACATCAGTCTTGAGTTAACTCCTCTCTTTCCCTATACTTAAAATACATATGTGGACTTAAATAATTTTGCCTCAGCTCTAATTTAGTGCCAAATATTAGTTTAGCTGATGCTAGAATGCGTAAATTGTCACTATTTTTTATTGTTTGAAGTACTTGATTGAATTATCTATCCTATATGGCAAATTTTGAGATCCATATAACCTCCATTCAAGGAGATATCAGTGGTTTTATCCACTTATGCTGTAGATTTGCAATTTCATTAATAATTGGACTACTGGAGGATAGTTTTTGGAAGGTTTAGGACTAGACTACGGGTCGGTTTGGGATTGAGTTTGGACATGCTTTTCAAAACTGTGTTCTGATAATTTCTTTAGTTTTTTAAATTTTTTAAATTGCTTTTTGTAAACCATGGTTTGAGAAAAGCTAAAAAAATCTAGCTTTTTCAAAACCATGATTTTCTAAGCTCTAAATAAAGTAAACACAATTTGGCAAAAAGAGTTTAACCGCAATGCCAAACACACACTAAACTTTGGGAATAGTAAGCTCCTAAATTTTTCTAATTCAAAGTATTCAGAAGTAAAACATTATGTGATAATGTGTATTTGTTTCTTTACATATTACCCTTGCGAATTAGAATAATTTGGGACACTAAACAACAGCTTAGGGATGGAATTGGCCTGAGCCTGTCCAGCATGAGCCATGATTGGCAACTTCGACAAGAGAAACCTTATCACACACTTGGCCTTTTCCAGGTAGCTGGAATTTGTTGTTTCATAGTTCATGTTGCTTGATTGTGGTGTTTTGTTTTCTTCAGTTTTAGTTTTTCCCTTTCTGCTTTTAGTCATTGATCTTTGTTTGCATCATTTCTGAGCAAAAGATAAGTTGTTTAGAAGTTATTTGGTTCATTACCATCATGCAATTAAATGTAATTGAATATGTGGTGAAAATGTATTTTCTTGTAGCTACAAAGTAACGAAACACAAGTTAACTAGGTCTTAATCCCAAACTAGTTGGATCTTTTTTCGTGTTTTGTTTGTTTAGGCCATGCTTATTGAGATGAGTTTATTCTTTCTAATTTTTCTCATCAGTACTTGTACAAAAATAAAAATGCAGAGCTTCTATCTTCATGACCCTGAAAGTTTCTTCAAAGTTCCATGTGGTTGGTTCTTGAGCTAGCTAAGTAGCTGTGCTGCTCAATTCTTTAGCATCCATGTTCTATCATGTTTGAGTTTATAATGTATAGATTTTTGCCCCCTGGAGACAAGATCGAAGATACAGCACTGTAACTTGATATGGTTGTACACACACACACACACACACACACACATATATATATATATATATATTTTGCCTGAAAATGCTAGCAAGTTTCCAGTTTGTTGAATCAATATAGAATGTACTTGATTTCAGTTACTAGCCTTAACTACTCACAGGAAGAGTTTGCCCTGGAATGGTCCAATATCCAACAAACCCAGCCATCTCTGCATAAGGGGACTGGTTCCACTCTCTTAAACTTTGATTAAATGTGTTAAATATATTCTTGATTTCTGGCTCACTCTTGAGTAAACTAATGAGAAACTTTTGAGATAAATGGTGTGTTACTACAATGTGATATGACCAAACTAGAGTTACTAGACTTATGTGCATTTCTTCTTCTTCATTGTGTTATGTCTTCATTTTGATTGATATTGGTATTCTGGGGTGAGTTACTTGAATTTTGTTGATTGAGTTACATGTAATAGAAGTAATAAAAGATGTAAAAGAATCTACAATTTCCGCTGACAACCTTCAATTTCAATATCAACTTTAAATTACCAAAATCTCATATTTATTATTAGTACTAGCTAGTATCATCTTCTGAGCAACTAAAGATACCATTAGAGAAAGATATCTGATTGTGTGTATGGCAGATAATTGAGAAAGGACCCATAAGAGACTACAAGGGACGACCACTAATTACAGTGGCGGATGATTCCAATCCATGGTGGGGAGTTTTCAAGCAAGCTATCACAATGGCTGGAGGAAAACTTGCTAAGCCTGAAATCTTGTCTTCAACCACTGATGCACGGTACATAAGACAGTTGGGAATTCCTGCTTTTGGTTTCTCACCAATGACAAATACTCCCATCCTATTGCATGACCATAACGAGGTTTGACAAATTTGCCTATCAATCTTTATTTCTCTTATTTTTATATTTGGTCTGTTAGGATTTTTTTTTCCAAATGTTCTTGATTATGTCTTGCAGTTCTTGAAGGATACCATATTCTTGAAAGGAATTGAGGTGTATGAGCATATAATTAGTTCTTTGAGCTCCTTTGAGGAAGTTAATTCAATATAAGATATTCTTAGTTGGTGACTAATGAGGAGGAGAATGTATAAAGCACTGACTCCGATGTAGTGGCACTATCCTGCTGGTATGATACACTGTATTGCTCGTGTTCATTTTGCAAATTTGTAGCTATATCTGGATTTTGTTACTGTTAACCAATTTGTGCATAATCATTATTCACTGTGCTATTATTGAATGTGTAAGAGTAATATTTCGAACTTGCCCTTTTTGAGGTTTAATGGATTGGTTTTGAACTTAATTAACTAGTGTCTATATTTGACATTCTCGAGTTGGGTTACATCTAACAGCAATAAGAGGCATGATATATGATAGTGGCACCTTTATCACGATGATGTATGGTTAAGTGTAGTGAGATAAGACATGATGAATCTTATGTAAGAATCAACTGCACATGCATGTGCTAACACACACTAGTTTGATGAAGATGCTTTGTGGTGATAATACTAAAGTTTC
This sequence comes from Vernicia montana, assembly GCA_949750685.1. NCBI lineage: Eukaryota > Viridiplantae > Streptophyta > Magnoliopsida > Malpighiales > Euphorbiaceae > Vernicia > Vernicia montana. The sequence goes on along the minus strand of CATKHJ011196246.1, from coordinate 401 downwards.
TCATGTATTATGAATTTATTACAGCACCAAGCTCAAATGGAGAATATTTGTGACAGAGATTGATAACCACTGCAAAACTAGTCAAATCTCTCCATGTAACCAACTCTTGTGTTGAGACTGAAATAATGAAGTTAAGTTTGAGATGAATATATACAGGTAGGCTTAGTGACACAATAAATCAGTTTTTTAGCTTTGCTACCGCTGATGAAACGATGTAAAAGCGAGTTTCTAATTGTATCAGTCATCATGTGACTGTGCTGGTAATTGGTGTATTTTTGTGAAATTAAAACACGTTTGATTTGGATTAACTTTGGGTTCATTTTGCCTATGTTGAGTGCTTGTTTATTGTATGGATATTGGATGGTGTGTGTCCAGTGTATGCTAGATGATACACTATAAGA
>CATKHJ011195665.1:0-12883 GCA_949750685.1 Vernicia montana | reverse complement strand
GAACAATTCCTTCAACTCTTTTATCAAGGGTATCTTTCCCACTGCTATATGGGCTAAACTCCCCATCTATTTTCTACTCAAGGCATCCGCTACAATATTAGCTTTCCTGAGATGATAAAGGATTTGACAATCATAATCATTGAGTAGTTCTACCCATCTCCTCTGCCTTAGGTTTAAGTCCCTCTGTTTTAAGATGTATTGGAGACTCTTGTGATCGGTGTAGATTTCACACTTCTCACCATAGAGGTAATGTCTCCATATCTTAAGAGCAAAGATAACTGCTACCATCTCTAGATCATATGTGGGGTAGTACATCTCATGCTTCTTCAACTGTCTCGATGCGTAAGCAATGACCTTCCTGTGCTGCATAAGAACACATGTAAATCCCACTCTTGAAGCATCACAATATATTGCAAATCCATCTGATCCTTTTGACAATGCAAGTACTGGAGTTGTAGTGAAGCAAGTTTTGAGTTTTTGAAAACTCTCTTCATAATCATCATCCTATTGGAACTTCACTTTCTTTCTAGTTAAATTGGTTAATGGCAAAGCTATCTTGGAGAAATCCTTAACAATTCTCCTGTAATAACTTGCTAAGCCAAGGAAATTATGAACTTCTGTCACATTCATGGGTCTAGGGCAACTCAACACTGCTTCAATCTTCTTAGGATCCACTTGGATGCCATCTTTGCTAACCATATGTCCTAAGAAACAAACATGATCAAGCCAAAATTCACACTTCAACAATTTGGCAAATAATTGATGTTCTCTTAAGGTCTGCAATACCACTCTCAGTTGCTCCTCATGATCTTCTCTACTCTTGGAATAGATAAGAATGTCATCAATGAAAACAATGATAAGCTTATCCAAATATGGCTTGAACAACCGATTCATCAAGTCCATAAAGGCAACTGGAGCATTTGTCAAACCAAATAGTAACACTGTGAATTGATAATGACCATATCTCGTTCTAAAGGTAGTCTTGCATATGTCTTCATTCTTGATTCTGAGCTAATGATAGCCTGATTTGAGATCAATCTTAGAGAAGTGACTTGCTCCTTGAAATTGATCAAACAAATCATCTATTTTTGGCAAATGATACTTGTTCTTGATCGTTACTTTGTTCAACTGCCTATAATCGATACATAGCCTCATAGAGCCATCCTTCTTCTTCACAAAGAGGACTGAAGCACCCAATGGAGAACTACTTGGCCTTATAAATCCCTCATCTAACAAGTCTTGCAGTTGTACTTTCAGTTCCTTCAACTCTACAGATGCCATTTTGTAAAGAGGAATGGATATTGGCTGTGTACTAGGAAGAAGCTTAATATTGAACTCAATCTCTATTTCCGGTGGTAACTCTTCTAGAAATACTCCGAAAACTCACTAACTATTGGTATTTATTGTTACTCATTAGGAGTCTTCCTTGTATCAACCACATATGCTAAATATCCTTGACACCTATTCTTTAGAAGTCTTCTCGCCTTAATTGCCGATATCAAATTAGAAGGCACATCACTTCTATCCCCTTGAAATAGAAATTCACTCTCTTCTTGTGGCTTGAACACTATCTTTTTCTCGTAACAATCTATGTGTGCATGGTGTTTGGACAACTAGTTCATGCCAAGAATCACATCGAATTCAAGCACTTTTAATTTGATCAAATCACTAGGAAGTCTCTTCCCATCAATCTCCACTATACATGAAGGGTACATATGATTCACATCCATTGTTTTCCCTAGAGGTGTGGACACTTCTAAAGGAACATTCATGATCTCTCTACCCTTCCCCAGTTTCTTAACAAAACACGGTGAAATAAATGAATGCGTAGCCCCCGAGTCAAATAAAACTCTAGCTGACACATTTTGTATAGAGAGAATACCTGTCACCATAGTATTTAAAGCACAAGCCTCCTGCTGATTGACTGCAAACACTTTTCCATGTCCTCTTCCTTCCGTCACTTGCTCTGAACTCTGTGCCGGTCTTTGACCTCTACTTTTGCCTCATGTAACTCTAGTATCTGCTTTGCTCATATGAACTATAGGTTGTGAGGTAGTAGGGGCACTTTGCTGTTCTCTATATAAGGGGCAATCCTTAATGTAATGGCCCAGTTGATTGCACTTGAAACACAATCTAGAGAGAAATCTATAAGCTCCCTCATGCTTCCTCCTACAAGTAGAGCAAGTAGGATAGATGTAGCCTTGCTGAGAGGATCTAGATATACTTATAGCTCCAGGAATGAAAGCCACTGATGTGTTCCTTGGCTGACCCCGACCTTGGCCTCATAAAGGCTGAGTCTGAACAACAGTAAAAGTGGAATACTCAGAAGCTCTTATCTGTAAACTGTTCCTTTCACCTCTACTTGAACTACCTTGGCCCTTGCTTCCATTCTTGGATCTTTGTTCCCATTCCACTTTATCTTCTTTGCGTTTAGCTTCCATCTGCTTAGCCTTATCAATGAACTTGGAGAGTGAAGTAAACTCTATAGCACAGAGAGAATTATGTAATGGGGCAATCAATCCCCTTCTGAATCTCCTGATCCGTGCAGCTTCAGTAGGAACAATCTCATGAGCAAACTTGCTCAGTCTGATAAACTCTTTGGTATATTTAGTCACAGACTTTCCTTTCTGTTTCAAGCTCTCAAACTAAGCTACCCTTATTTCTCTTTCCCCCTCTACTAAAAATTCATTGATCATGTCTTGTTTAAATTATTCCTATGAAGGCGGAGCATCACCATATAATTGGTTCTTAACATGTCTTTAGAACCAGTCCCAAGCATTGTCCTTTATGAATAAGTCCACCAATTCAATGGCCCTAGCATCTGAACACGAAAGTCTTCTTACTACCTTCTCAACCACGTCTAGAAATCCATGTGGCTCCTCCCCATCCTCACCATGGAAATTCGGGAGCCCCATTTTTCAAAAAAACATATATACTCACCCCACCATCATCAATCGCCCTTCTAGCCATATGTCTAGGGATGGGAGCATTAACAGGAACTAGTGGTGGTGACACTCTCTCTTGCATAGGAGCCAGAAGAGGTGGAACTCTCTCTTGTACTAGTGAAGGAGGAGGTAGTAGTGCCGTATCAGCATCTCGTTGCATCAATTATCTTAACTCATCTAATTCTCGGTGTAATTGTTCAATCTCACACCTCAAATCATCATCATTGTCTCTTGGTGGAATATGAACTCCTTCCGCTCAAACCCGGCGTCTAGCCCTTGGCGGCTTAAGTGGTTCCTCATGAATGGAAGCGGCATCTGAAGCCACATCTGGTACATTCATGTTCTCAAGGGGAATTCGCCTCGGTCTACCTCTTCCCCTTCCTCTTCTAGGAGGCATCTATAAGACAAACATATAACAAAAGATTTAACACATAATGATTAACGCGTATTTACACATAAACGATGACTTCAATAGACATAGAGGAAATTTCCTACGCTCTATGGTGCTCACATACTCTACGACTCACATAGTCTAAACTAGACTTAACCTTATGCTCTGATACCAATTTTGTCACACTCCACTTTGAGAGATGCAACAGTCCTAGGGCGTGGGTAAGCATAAAGCCATCGACCACCCGTAGAACCCATAATCATACATTCCATACGGCATCATTGCAACTAAACATATAACTCATACCCAAGATTTAAACCTGAACATACATATTCATATAATCTCCATTCACACTTATCATCACATACCATACATGTAATCTTATAAAAACATAACATACTACTCATATAATCTCATATCATAATTTAATACATATAAGTAATCATTCCATAATGCCATTAAAGCCAAAAGAATAACTCTCCTTTGTACACATGGAGCATCTAGAGTAAACTTAATACAAAATAATCAAAAGAGAAATTACATTGATCAACTTAGTTCTCTAGGAAGGAAAGCTTGAAGACCCGAACCAATGAACTTCTAATCTCCTGGAAAAATGGAATCACTAATGAGATAAAGCAGTGAGTAAAGAATATATAACTATACCTTTCAAACTTGGGTTTATCATATCATAAGAATAATTCAAGGTTATGTTTCAAGGTACATAAGATATACTAAATCATATAGAATGGATACCAATTTGGCTAGGTTGATAAAGATACATATATATAGAAATCAAGTAGAGGCTTCCTTACAAGCATGCTTCATATAATTAAGTAAAAACCTCCTTACAGGTATGCTTTGAATAAAATGAGTAGAGGCTTCCTTACAAGCATACTCTAAGCAGTGGTCCCCTTACGGACTTGTTACATGAAGTGGATCAGACTCCATGACTAGGATCATTACCCTTCTTAGCTAAGGTTTGGATATTATACCCTATCCATAGGTACAATGTGCACAAAGTATGATGTTTGCCAAACATCAGTTTAGGGGTTTTCTATTACAAGGTTCATATACATATAATAAAGAAATAACACAATGGCTAGGTTTCATACATTGGTTTAATCATTATAGAAGTATTGTTCAAGATAATTCATAATCATTTGGTTTTCACAAGGTAATTGAATAATATAGGTAAACATAAACTTATAGGATTTTCATAGAATTTAGGTATAAACATAATAGTATATTAAATACTCACCTCAACCAAAAAGAATGCTCAATCTCTCTATGGAAGATCCTCAATCACATCAATTCATCATGATCCTCATAACTTCTCTTAGGTTGAGCTTTTACACATCCAACCATTGAAAATAGCAATAAATCAATAATCTATAACCTTAACTCAAATAACAATGCTAACTTAATTTAATCTTACTATAACCTTAGGCCCAATTGAAGGAATTGAAAGAAAATGAACAAACCCTAACTTACCTTCAATCAAATGCTTGACTTAATGAAGAGAGGAAATGGGTTATCCATCCCTAGATCCTCCTAAAAAATCAAATAATATGTTATATTCAACTTAGAATGAGTAAATTGAGAGAATTTTGAGAGAAAATGGGTTTGAGAAATCAAAAAAATCGAGTGGAAATGAATTTGGGGTGTTGATTCCTTAAATAGAGCTAATTCCCATTTCTGTCCCCGATGGAAGTCGCGGTCGTGACATGCCCATCGCAGTCGCGATTCCTCAATCGTGATCGCAATATTACGTTGCGGTCATAATGTGGTACTATTCATGCTTTTGTTCATTGCCCACTTCGCGGTCGCTACACTATATCGTGGTCGCAGTTCTCATTAAGCCATTTTGCCAATTTCAAACATATGGGTCTGCGGCAACCATTGCGCCCAGTGTCGCGATTGCAATTCTCTATCGCGGTCGCAATTTACACCCTACAGCTCCACTTGAAGATTTTCCAATTCTTAAGTCCAATTGTCAACTCTAATCAATCTAACTCATCCATATACATGATATAACATCTATAATTTATTCATATAGCCAATAAGAAATCCATACATGTACATTCAGAATATTACATTACACATAAATTTTCATAATAAAAACAGTTCTTAGAATTAAATACATTTAAGAGGCTTCGAGAAAGAAGAAATTCGAAGCTCAGCTTTCTCTTCCTAAGATCTCTTCGACTTGATTTCTTGAAACCACAGACAAGTGGGTGCGCCGTCAACTCAATAAGTTATTAAAATGCATGAAAATATGAACTTCTTTAACGAACAACAATTTAAACATGTATATAGGTTGATACACAATGTATTGGCTTCTCATATCATTTAAAAGTTATAAAGGGTGCAAGAATAATTAATATGTGCCAAAGAAGAATAGGCACCAAGGGACTATCCGTCATAACATAACAACATCATATCCATCGGAGAAACATGGGCGGAATTGCATCACAGATCCTGTGAGCCTCCATAATGCATCAGGGCAGTAACTTCTCTATAAGTATGCTTGGTTGAGCATACGCCTAGGGTAAAAAAGGTCCTCCCTATGTAAGACACTGATACTTTTTGACTCTATCAATTGAGTTACTGGTGCACACGGTCTAATGGATTCTCCCCCCATTAATATAAGTGTTCTGTCAAGCGTGGCTTAGGCTTGGTAGTGGTTAGGTAGGATCATATCAATAATAATCAGTTGGCCTAATGGCCTTGTTATTAAACAAATTTCATGGTTTCCAGCCCAGTTGGCCTTTAGTAATCATATAAATAGATCTCTTTTACATTGGTTTCAATATCAAACTCATTATTCTAAAACAACCATAAAGGTTCAAGAAGAAAATATAAGCAATAAAGATTTACAAGTACAATCATAAGAGATTATCATGTATCATACACTTTATAACTTACCTCAGAAGAATCTCACTAAACTCCAATCCTTATTCTGTGAAACTCAACACTGTTGGCTTGATAGGTCTCAAATTGACTATGGATCTAGCTAACTCTTCAATGAACATATCATTGTAGAACTTAAGTTTTCTATAAAGAGTCTATATGTTATAAACTTAAGTTTATTTTATACTAGCTAACTCTTCATCATCACTATTGTCGGGCTCATCTTCATCATCGAGTTGGGTTATTATAGTGATATTAAGTTATATTTAGTGATTGTTATTTGCACCCGCTAGAGGGTTGTAAGCTATTATTATTGTTCCCGCCATAGGGATTTCGTTTTCAGTTCAGTTGCAGCAAGAAAGCTGCCCACAAAAGGGTGGAAGCTACCACTGCAAGGATTAGCTTAGCTTAAGTATGATCATATTATTAGTTTTAATACCTTGGCACATTTTTAGAAGTCCTAACCATATATGACTCCTAGTATCAGTGAGCAGCAAGATATGAGTTTAATTTGTATATTAATTTGAGAGGTTGAAATTATGGAGTATAGATGGAAATGCATTGATAGTTGCATTGGCATTGCATAGCATCTTGGATTGATATTCCCATTTATGCCCATTTGTGCAGCTTATAATTTTGTATATTCATCTTGATTGATTTGCTTCCAATTGAATTGTTAGTTGAATCGTTCATTTATTCAGCTTGTTATTTTATTCTATTATGCATGATATGTATTGTAAACACCTACTCATTGAATTTTTTCCCAAAATTCATCTTCTCCACTCACCAGTATTTGTAGGTAAATGTTAGAACAGTGGTTTTAAGCTAAGATGAAATAATCAGAGATATGGATAGTAGATAGTTAGCAGTAGAGCTCTGTTCTGCTATCCTCCACCGATCTAGGAAGTCAATTGATGAAAGACAGTAGTGATTGTAGATTTTATTCTGAGGCTTGCTACGGGCTTCGGACCCAAGTCCCAGTGCCGGTCCAACCTCGGGAAAATGAGTCGTGACAATAATTAACATTTTAATCACTGCTATTTCAAAATTATTATTTTTAATTTCTAGAATTTGTTAATACCTCACACTTTAGTCCTTATTTTATAAATTTTTTATTATATTTTAATTCTTGACATTTTAGTTTGTATAACACTCTTATTTTTAAAATTTTAAAATATAATGTATTTTAATCTTTCAATTATTATATATTATAGAATACTTTAATCACTTAAAATCTAATACTTTTCATTGAAATTAGTTTATAAACTAAAAATATTAATTTTAAAATAACATGTACTAAAATGCTAATTATATCATATCTCAATGGTGTTACAGTAATTTACTCTATTTTAAATTAACTTCTATATTTTTCAATCATCTACACCAAATAATCACACAAATAATTAAATATGCAAAAAAAAAAAAAAAAAAAAAACTCATAAATAAAAATAAAATATTTATGTGGAAAATCCGTTTACTAGAGGAAGAAATTACGAGGTTACCTTTTGTAATTTTGAATATTAATATAAATAAAATATTTGGGCTGAGTTTATTATATATGAACTATTTAAAAAATAATAATAAGATATTATATAAATTTGTATAAATTTTAATTGGGAATTATGAAAACACAATGATGTAAAAAAATTAATGAAATATTTTAATATGAAGTTAATTTTTTTAAAAATTACTTAACACAGAGTAAAAATTTTTCTAAACAACTGATCTTAAGTTTAGCTTTTATTTTATACTAGCAAATTTGTATACATGTTGCACATGATTCAAGTCATTTTTGAACTCGTAATTTTATTATTATATTAATAATTATAAACATATGATCTTTTAAACATTTATAATCTAAAAAATTATAAATTTTATACATGTGATATATATATATATTAACTGTCGTGTGTAGAAAAAAAAAAAAATCACAGGTCAAACACCGAATCAAATTTATTATTAAAAAAAAGTATAAATACTCTTTAAGTTTAATATCCAAATTTGATATCACTGATGATTAAGAAATATAGAAATTAAATTCCTGAAACTATATGGGATTGTAAATTATGAACTATTGACCTCAATTATATGTAAACTTACCTATCATAAACATAATTAGCATAGCATTGCTATCAATTTTGTCAGGAGCAATCAATTTTATCTAAACTCAGTCTCTCTAGTTTTCCACTATCCATAAGTATCCTAAGACCTGCTTTTAGTTCTGGTACCCCTTCCTCCAACACAGCGCAAACTGGATATATAGGAACACCTTGCACTCTTCTCTTCAATTCTTCATACACTTCTTCGGCACCTACTTCGTCAATTTTATTTGCCACTACTAAAGAGGGCCGGTTAGACAGGCCCTCTTGATGGTGCTCAAGCTCTAAAACTAAATCTTTCAGTTGTTCCCATGGTGGAAATCCTTTTCTACCATCTAATCCAGCTACTAAGTCTACCACATAAGCCAAAACCTTAGTACGTTCTATATGCCGTAGGAAGGCATGTCCAAGTCCACGATTCTCGTGAGCACCTTTTATGAGTCCTGGAATGTCAGCCACTGTCATTGAGAAGTCATCAAACTTCAATTTCCCTAAATTCGGCCTAAGAGTTGTGAAGGCATAGTGGCCTACCCTAGGTTTTGCCCTGGATAGAGCTCCTAAAAGGGTACTTTTACCTGCATTTGGCATCCCAACCAGGCCCACATCAGCAATGCTTTTCAGTTCCAATACAAGAACAGCCTCAGAGCCAGGCAAACCAAGGCTGACAGAGGACTTTTCCTCACTGGACGTTTCAGGATCAATGGCATTATCTCTATTGGCTCCAGGCTTACCAAACTTAGCCTTCTTTGAAACATATGGAGAAGACACATTACCAAAACCACCCTCACCTCCATGAGCAACAATTATTTGCTCACCTGGTTTAGTTAATTCTGCAACATTATATTGTATATGTTCCTCTCCTGCTAATTCTGCTCGAGGGGCTTGTGCACTTGTCAATTCCTCTGCCGTTCCTTTCCCTTGAGTTGATGAGGCACCAGTGATATCCAATGATTCAACTTCCCCTGCCATGTTTGTGCTCTTAGAGACAGACTGATTGTAAGATTCTGATTGATCAGTTTGCAGAGTGCCCGGAAGTTCCCAGGGATCCAAGTCTGTAGTAGAACAGTTTTGAACTAGAGACGGAAGTTCACCTTTTAAAAGATGAATTACAGTGCCAACAGGTACTTGGACAACCTAATAGACAAAAGAGTTTCTCAATGAACAACCGCAGAGTTACTGTTAAATAAACTGTCAAACGATAGACAGCATCATAAAATCTTGCAGTTTATTATGCCAACTCATAAATAATAACCTTATCTTCCCCTCGAGTTCCTATCATACTCTTCGAACCTCCATGATCCCCTTTTGCTGCATTCTGCAGGACAAAAGTATGACTTGGTTCTCTTAATGCAAGATAGTGTTAGAAAAATATAGGGAAGGGAAAGTAAGGACTACATACAAGATGATGATGCAAACCGCGGAAGTCCCAGACTGCAGGGGAACACTCTAAAATCACATCACCACCTCTTCCACCTTTTCCACCTGCATTATTAAAACCACTCACGAACCAGAGTACCACCAGAAATACCATTTCACAAATTACAATCATATTAAATCTTCTCAATCACTATTTGCAATAATCAACTATATTGAGTGATAGGAAGTTTGGGGTGAACTGGTAAAAGATTACACAGAAAGGTAAATTTTGATACAGATTGTAAAAATGGAGAAACTAAAGAAATGATGATCAAAGAAAATAAGCATGATAATATTGTATATATCTTTGTTAATTAACATATTTACACCATCCAACTACGTGAAGATAACAAAAGTTGAACTGAAACATAGACCTACCGTCAGGTTTGCCACGGCGATCATGTCGACTCTTACGAAAGCTAGAACAACCATTTCCACCATCACCACCTTTAGCACTTAGCATAAACCTGTCTCTCATTCTGGTTTCCTACAAAAAGCCCCAATATCCCATTACTAAGATGGACCAGTAGTAAGTTTAAAAAAAAAAAAAAAAAAGAAAGATGGACCAGTAGTAAAGGTCAGGATATTATTACAGAGATAGAGTTATGTGAAAGGCATGGAGAAGTAAAAATGCAAGATATATATGGAAGAAATGTTGGAATGACAAACCTGTAAAGGGGCGGACTTTTCTTTTGTATGAGAAATGTCTGAACAAGAGAGCAATGGTGAAAAAATCCATGGAGATTTGGAAGATTTTCTTATGGTTTCTAAGTGGCAAAAAGGTTTTGCGTTACGTAACCACATCAGTCTCTCTTTTTCCAGTCCAATTGTCCTTCAAATCCTCCTCAAATTCAATCAATCCAAAGTTTATTGAATTTTCTGTTCATGCCAGCAACCTGCAGAAAGAAAGGGCTCAGATACTGAACCAGTAAACAGAGATACTCCAAAAACTTGTAAACGAAACCCATAATGCAAATGCCTTTCGAGGTAAAGATACTTGTAGTTAGTGAAAATTGACCATACATCAGCCGACCCAAGCAAAAGGGCTTCACAGCTCTTTGGAGAAAGACAACCAACAAAACAACACCATCCTTGATCCTTGTCATTTGACAAAAACATCCCATAACACCCAATTTTCTTAATTATAATCCTTCCAAATAATCACCTAAAATACAATTAAAATCACCATTAACATTTACCAAAATTGCTAAAGCCATCATAAAAAGCTTTAGTAAATTTGACAACCCCATAAGATAACAGTCTACAATATAAAATACCTAAACAAAAAAGAAAAATTCTAATGATTCATGAACTATAAGTATAAAAAAATCAAAAGGAAATTGACCCTCAAAACATCAAACAATCAATTATTGTAACTGAAATCTATAAATGTTCTTCAAAATGCATCCGTCTACAATCGTCAACCTCTAAATTCAAGTTCCATAACACATAAATAAATACTAGGAGGGGGAAAAGACAAGGGAAAAGTCCAACACCAATCTTTTAATATTCTACACTGCTACACCAAATTTCATGTTCTAAACACAAATACTAGCCATATCACATAAATCACTGACAAAAAAGAGTCAAAACACAAATTTTCACCCTTATCTAAACTCTTGATGGAGACACCAAGCAACCTAAAATAACTCTATTGTTGTAAGTTGTAACAACAATAGGACCTCATTCCAAGATTTTGTAAAAGAAGATCCATGCAAATGACTACTTCCACACCCTTAACTACCCCACCAAAAGCATCAAGCATCTGATGATCAATCAGATGTTTTCCACCTACAAATCAAGCAGTCTGTGCCACATTATGTAGCCACCTGCATAACATCTACAGGATACAACAACCAAATAGCAGATGGCTTTTATCCTTTAATGGCATTACCAAAATAAAATGTAACAGTCCTTTAGCTAGGCAAGTGCTATGGCATTACCAAATAGCTTGTGATATTAACTTCTATCATTAAATTCCATGTAACAAATTCCAACTTAGACAAGCTATAACAATATGCAAGAACACAATACTCAGTTTATTTCTGGAAAGTAATCAGGCCCCTGCACTTAAATGAAACACACCCAGTAACCAAAAAAATATTAGCATTGAGATTCCCATGAAATGTAACATCATACAGTGTTGCATTGAAATCACATAATGTTTATTGAGCCACCCATTAGTTCTAGCATGCTCTCCATAAATGCCTCCAAGAATTCCACAGTTCAAAGAAACTGCATTCATTCGAATTAAAGAAAAAGTGGGCCTTAGTTTCCTATGAGTTTTAGTAGCTAGTTGGTTAAGTCCCTTTCACATTAATGCAAGGTTGATCCAACTATAACTAAAATACCTCACAAATCATATGCTTATCCAATGAATTTAGCACAACGAATTTCCAAATTTCTTACCATGCACAGAAAATACCCCAGTATCTCAATAAAGGACAGCATGATATCCCAATTCCAACAGTTGGAGAACTTAAAGAGATAACAAAAGATCAATTTCATACATATCATACCAAGCAATTCTTGTTGTTATTCCCAAAAGGAGTGAAATTTCCTTATATCATGAGCTTAGAACTTGAAAAATAGTTACCCATTTAAGTAAGTAAGTGAAATAACCAATTTATCATCCTTAAATAGTTAAGAAATGAGAGGGACCTGTTGCTACCTGGTCATATTTGTACAATTATTTGGAAGCTCTTTAAAGCTTAAATCATTTGATTCTATGTTCAAAACATGACTAAGTAAAGAAGAAACACAAACAAATAGGAAACTTATTTGATACCAAAAAATCAATATGCGCCCACAAACTCATAAAGATTTCACTGAGGCAATTGATCAAACATCTTAAGTGCAATTTGGAAATCCGAAAATGTCAGTAGACATGCAAAATTTACCTTATTCAGTCACACGAGTACTGGAAAAGAAGAAAGGAGATGAGAAAGCTACAGGCTACAGTATCTATTGATTATATATTATTCACTTCTTCTGTCAACGAAAAATTTTGAATTTAAGACCAAAAGAGGAAAGAGCCGACAAGGAGATTGATGAATTGGGAACCAGTAATGGGCTTCAGCCGTAAATGGACTATTCAGTTCGCTAACAAATTAGAGGAAATT
>CATKHJ011195640.1:0-13379 GCA_949750685.1 Vernicia montana | reverse complement strand
AGATAATAAGAACTCTTGAAGAAAAACAATTCACATAAAGAACACAACTCAACTCAATATCAATAATTTTTATGTAGACTCCCTGAAGGAGTAATTGGATAGGATTTTGTATTTATTATTATTATTATTTGAATTATGTTTTGTACATATAATCTATGAATTATTTTGTGCATTATAAATCTATAAATTATTTCGTTATTATTTTATTCTCAATATATATGAAAAATATGTTGCGTTGAATATACAGTTCAAGCATTGAACATGAAGTTTAATAATAAAACCTTAAATATTTGATATGACATGTCATTATGCATATCATATATACTCTCCTTTACAAGTTGTACATGGATATGAGCCTAATATTTCTCATATGTAAGTTTTTTTTTTTTTTTTTTTTTGTCATGTATGTACTAATAATACTACTTCAATGTGTGAAAATGAGTCAACAGAGAATACTTGAAATTTATTTTAATGAGGCACATTTCTCGATATTAGGGGAGAGAAAAACATCTGTTAGTACTAAAAATGTCGAGAAATTTCCTAGAAAGAATATTGTTTAAACGGTTTTGATCCATGTACAAGTCAGAATGAACTAGAAGTTCAGAAAATAATACAGTTGCAATAAATTGTAACTAAACTATCATATGTATTTTACAGATACTAAAAGAGTGACAAAGTCTTATATTTCAGCTGTTAATACCCTAGCAAGGATCGTGGTTCCTATTAAAAATAGAAAATCAATTGAGCTCAACACAGGCCAGAAGCGTGGATAGTAAATTGGAACTAAAGATAAAAATTCGCAGAAAATGAAAAAGCAGCGTCACTAAGAAAATCTCCTGAAGAGAAATCTATTGAAAAGGAATATCTCAGTCAAAGAGCTATAGCCAATCATGAGACATAGACTGAGATAACGGAACAATTAGTTCCTCCAGACATGGCTCCTAGAGTTGATGATCAAATAAATGAAAATTATGAGATCTCAATTAATTTTGTGATACATAATTTTTTTTTTATAGAAATTCATTTATCGTCAACGATGAATTTGCCTCAATAGTAGCTCTTGCTTTCTCAAGATAAAAACTGGATCTATAATCTATGAATATAAATGAATGTCAGCATAGACATGACTGGTCATCATGGAAAGAGACAATTCAGGCCGAGTTAGATTCGCTATTTAAACGCATGGTATTCGGACTTGTTATGTTGACTCCCTAAAATGTGAAACAAGTTGGGTATAAAGGGGTGTTTGTTCGAAAGCGTAATGAGAACAATGAAGCGGTAAGATATAAAGCAAGGCTAATTGTCAGGATTTTTCGCATAGACCTGGTATTTACTATGAGAAAACTTATTATTCTGTTATGAATATAATCACATTCTGATACTTGATTAATATGACAGTTAAAAAAAGGCTTGATATGTGCCTTATGAAAATTATATTTATGTGAAAGCCCCAGAATAACTAAATAACATAAATGAATGCACATCAAACATGTGACATAAATTACATCTAATTGCAGAAATCTCTGTATGGATTAAAGCAATATGGACATATGTAGTATAATCGTTTGATTGAATTCTTATTGAATGAAATATATGTGAATAATACACTTTGTCCATATGTAGCTATAAAAGATCACAAAATGGTTATGTTATTACAGTATATGTTGATGATCTAAATGAGACTCCTAACAAACTCTTGAAAAGTGAGTTCAAAATGAATTTAAAATAAATAAAATTTTATATCGGCCTGCAGATCGATTATTTATCCCCAAATGAGTCCTAATATACCAGTCTACTTATGTTGAAAAGGTACTTAAGTAATTTTGCATAGATAAATCATTTTCCTTAAGCACATTAATGGTATCCACTCATCAAAAGTGAAGAAATATCATTTTTAGACCTAAATAAGATAACAAATAGCTATTAATTAGTCTTGAAATACCATATTTGAGTGCTATAAGGGCATTCATGTATATTACAAATTGCATCAAGCCTGATATGCATTTGTAAGAAAAACTCCTAGTTAGGTATAACTTTGCACCTACCAAGAGACATGAAAGTGGTGTAAAAGACTTATTGTGTTATCTTCGAGTCAATATTGATTTGGTTATATTTTTATATAATTCATATTTGACATTGGTCTACATACGAATGTTGGTTATTTGTCTGATCTATATAAGGATAAATCTAAAACTAAATATGTGTTTACTTATGATGATACTGCAATTTTATAAAGGTCTTTATGGTCATGAAGTATCTCAATAAAGATACTCTCATTATGATGTTTAAGAATAATGCAATATGCACTGCAAAAACTAAAAGTGGATATATCAAGGGTGACCGAATTAAATATATTTCATCCAAATTATTTAATACGCATAAGCTTCAGAAGAGTGATGAAATAGATATCCACCAAATTTGCTCGAGTGATAACCTAGCAGACTTATTTACTAAATCCTCATATAATGTCATATTTGAATAGCTTGTTTTATTGATTGATATGTGCCGTGTTAAAATGTTATCCTCATCAAGGGAAGCGAATCAGTATAAGATTATACTCTTTTTTCTTAGTCAAGTTTTTGTCCACAGAGTTTTCTTGACCAAAGGTTTTAATGAGACAATCTGTGCAATGATAAAATAACACATGAATTATACTATTTTTCTTAGCTATGTTTTTTCCCACTGGATTTTTTAGCAAGATTTTTAACGAGACATATTTATGGTGCAAGTAATATCTAAGAGGGAGTGTTATGAATAAATTATTATATGTGGATATTACTTAAACATCCTAAAATATATATTTTAGAAAGATTATAATATATGACTATTTCAATAATGTTGTATATATCAAAACCCTAGTTATTCCTCTTTATAAGTGAAACTAAGGTTAATATAATAATAAGAGTTTCAAACTCATTTTCTCTATATATTTTATCTCTCTATTTTCCATCATCTTTACTTTATTGCTTTATATATTTGTTACTTTATTGCTTTATATGTTTGTTATTGTCTTTGATATGCTGTGCTAATAAGCCGATTTACAACATAGAGATATTTCTTTTAGAAAAAAAAATTATTTTTTAACCCCCCATAAAAAAATCTTTATTCTTTTCCTTTTTGTAAATAAAACCATAACCTAAGGTGATTTAATAAATAAAAATGATTTAAATTAAAATTATGTATGTTATAATTCTGGTTGGGTCGCCCATAACGGGTTTATCCGAACTCATTTCAATTATAAAATACAAAATAAATTAAATAAATTAAATAAAAAAAAGTTATTTTTGAGTTGGTAACTGCCATGCTATACAGTTAACCAAACTCAAATATATTATACGTGAAATGTAGAATATAAAGTACAATAAAAAAAACATTGTAAAATTCTCTGTGAATTCATAGGGGTCAATTTAGAAGTAAAAATGGTGATGAAACAAGTATATTTTCAAATAATTTATGCTAAGGATCAAGTATTTAAAAATTCAATTAGGTAAGTATTCATACACTTGATTATCTTTAATTCCATGTTTATAACAGTGTAAATATGTATCATTAGCACAGGCTTTACCTTTTCTCTCAATTTTTTTTTAATTGCTGGTTTTATTATATTTATTTTTCAATTTTTAAGTTTTAATTCTTCGATTTTTTCTTTTAATCTTTTTTTTTACATGCCATTTTGGATTTTTTTTTTCTTATTTTATTTATGCTGGTTCGGCCTATTCAACCGGGAAAAAAAAAAAAATTGATCTACAAACTAGTCTGGATTACCTATAAACTGGTACTTTCCTTAATGAGCGTTCACAATATGTAATAAATGATACTCTACTATCTGTCTGATTGTAACATTCGTTCATAATATGTAACATATGTTACTCATGCATATCAATAGTATAAATAATAAATATTTGCTATTATTTAAAATTTTAGTTCGATCCGGTTGAATTTTTGACCTATAACACTCTACCTTCACCAATTTTAAAATCGAACCAGATTTGAAAACACAGGATTCAGCCCTATCAGCTGGGCCAGAGTTGGGCCTAACAAAAAATTACTCTGGCCGAACTGGGCCTGTCTAGGGTGATCAGGTCTAATTACAAAGTGGGCTGAGCTCATCCGGATCATACAACACAAAAAGAAAACCCGATCCATTTCTGAACTTGGACCCAACCATTAAGGCAGCCGTTCCCACACCGCCTCCGTCGAGATTACATTTGCTTTAACTTTTGCGAACTCTGCAACTTCAATTTCATTCTCTTTAAAGGTACGAATTTCGATAATCTGTTTAGTTTTTGATTTGCAGGTTTAGGTTTAGAGTTTCAATTGTATAATCTTAATGGCTTATATATGTATATACAAATTCCATCGTAAGCTCTGCTCTTAATTGGTTTTTTTCTTTTCTTTCTAAAAAAAAATTGAATTCGTTGATTCTATTTCTGGTTATAAAATTGATATTCTTTAATTTGAAAATTTTAATTGATAATTATGTTTTTTGGGATAACAAGAGAAATTGGGCAATTAGGGTAATGACTATTCAGCAGTTGATTTATACTTACTCATTTGTCAGTGTTTTACTCTCAATTGCATAATGGGAATAGCTAATTTTTCAGGTCAATTATTTCTTGGCCTATGAGATGTTGCCATTTACTGCAAGTACTGTTGGAACCTTACCTCTAGCTGTACCAGGTTTGTTTCCTATAATCTAGTGTTGGTTAGGACCATTTGTTGAGTTATGACGCTTGAATTTAGTGCATCAATAGATAAATGGAAGTTTCTTGAGTTGATTTGTATAAATTGATTGTTTTTTTGACTATTATTGCTTTTAGAAAATGAATGAAAAGATGAAGTAGGAACTAGATATTGGATCTAATTGTTGTTTAGACAAAGCTGAGAGAAACATGTATTGTTAAAATTGCAACTGTCCAGTGTCCTGCATCTAGACTCTAGCAGGTTTAATATTGTTTCTGTTTTAATGGCCTGAAGAGGTTTTATCTTCTTAAAGTATTTCATCTTTTACTGGCAGCTACCACTTGTATGCAACCTAGCAAGGAGCTTTTAGATATGTGATTGTTGTTTTTAGGGTGATGATTTCATCTTTTATGATATGCTAAATTATGATTTGACCCTTATTCTGGGTGCTATGGGTTAAGTAGGGCAAGTTGTTCCCCACCAAACAGCTATGATACTTATCCTTGACATGTTTATGATGATGATGGAAAATCACTGATGTGATTTATTGGGTGTCAATGTTGTTAGGTTTCTAGCATAGTTTCTATATGTTGATTTTAGAACTACTGTATGCAGTTAAAACAAGGAGTGGATGCAATGGTCAAATTAAGCAAACAGGCTGCAGTCCAGTCATTGTTTCTGCACAGTTTCAACGTTCTGATCCTCCAAGTGGGTTTAATAAGATTGCTTTATCAGGTCCGATTGGGCTTTCCAAGCAATTACGTCCTATTCTTGGAAGAAAACATTTCAGTAGAAAGCAATCTGCTTCTATTACATGTTCTGCTGCTATGGTGAGATTATATTCATGCTTCTCTATATTTATTCATGTCAATTTGTGGCTGATTTATTTCTATCCATGTATGTCATAATTTGAATATAGGTAGTTCTAATTCTATTCCATTAAATTTATATTATTGCAAGTTTTGCATAGGTCTATTCATTTATTAGCAATGCAATCAGTATAACATGTGACCTATAATGTAGGCTGTTTTGCTGTCTATTGTTAGCTTTTTAACAAAAAAAACTGATGAAACAAAGCCATGCTTTGAGAGCTTCCTAAAGAAAGAAGCTTTTTATATTGTTCATCTTTCTGCCTTTTTGTTCTAGATATGTTAGCATGGCTATGTAAATTGCTTTAGGTTGTTTAAATGTGTAAGTTTGAACAACAAAAATGGAAATTTGTAATTTCCACAATGCTGAAGAGTTGGCCTAGAATTCATTGCCTGTCCGATATGTCAAGCTTTTTGGGCAATTATGTAGTTCTTTTTATGTTCTTTGTTCGGATGAGCAAGAATCTGGTAATGCAGGGATAAAAACCAAGAAAAGCATAATTATTCATTTTATAAAAGCCATGAGAATATAAGCGATACATATTATAAAGGGATACACACACATGGCCTTATAATATTCCTTTTCTTCAACTGTTCTAAAGATGTTTGGATTCAAGGTATTGAGGAACAATGGATTCTGAGGTTTTAACTCTCTTCTGCAGAATGCAAGATGCTCTGCTTCAGGGCAAACTCAAACTGTTACCCGTGAGGCACCAACAATTACCAAGGCTCCTGTACGAGGTAATTAGCCTATATTATTAAGTTGACAAATTGCATGGTGTAGCATGGCAACCGTATGCCTGGCTGGAGCTGAAGCCTCTGGCTCCTGTGTCTGCCTTATGTCATATATGACTATTCTGTCAAATTGATACAGCATTGCTAACTCTATTCCAAGCTGGAATTCCTGGCCCTGACCATCTGCTGTGGGTCATATTGTGGGTTAAACTAACAATAACTCTTGTATGAGGTAGACATGCACATATAACCTAGTTAAATTGCATGGTGTTTCATGGGGAATCTTATGCTAAGCTGGAGGGTCTGCAAGTTTAGGTTTTGCTAAGCACATAATTCCTTTGGATGTCTTTAACGCATGGCTGTAAACCTGTTTGGCTTTCATTTGGCCACTTACATATTGTGTCCATTTCTTTTGTGGGTTTTATTTAAATTGAGCATACATGTGCTAAAGGATCAATATCCACTGGAAAGTTTTTCTATATCTATCCTCCATTTCTTTTTTTTTTTTTTTTCTTTTTTGCATGATAAAATTTAATAAGCATCAAGACCTAAGATCAAATCCTAAAGTTATCTAACTCCCTGACAGGCAAGGATTGTGTTGCTTTACTTGACCTTGAATGCATTGGGAATGTGTTCAGGGGAGTGCTCCAAATATACCCTACTCGCCACCCAAAAAATATATATATATATTTAGAGCACCATTATTGTTCTTTAGAATTTTTTTTAGTCATGGATATAAATACAATATTTTAAAGAAAATCCATATCAAAGGTGGCGTTTGGTAAAACTGAAAATTAAGTGCTGAATAAAATAAGTGATATAATTTTTAAATAGTTTTACTATTTAAAAATTATATAACTTATTGCATTCAGTATAAATTTTAAGTTAAAAATTTAGACTTATCATTTTAAGTGATTTTTTACTTAATTTAGACTTTTGAGATTATCAAACAAACGTAAAACAATTAAGTGCTGAAAATTTTAATTTTAAGTGCTGAATGTAGTAATCAAACACTACTTAAGTATTGAGTACGTGCAAACAGTTTCTTATTTTGTAAACCAATTTGTTTGTTGTAAATTCATGTTTTGTTTAAGATGGCTTACAATGGTCAATTGCATTTCAGAACCAACCAAGACACCAAAACTTGATGATGGTGGACCTGGACTCCCTCCTGGTGGTGATGATGGTGGTGGTGGCGGTGGGGGTGGTGGGGGAGGAAACTGGTCAGGTGGATTCTTCCTTTTTGGTTTTCTTGCATTTCTAGGCTTCTTAAAAGATAAAGAGAGTGAGGAGGACTACCGGGACAGTAGGAGAAGATAAAAGAAAAAGACTTGATATTTGTTTTTTACTCTTTTATCCTTATCTTGCTGTATTCTTTTTGAACTTGAATGAGATAAACTAGTGATCAACCTATTTACCTTTGGTGCATTACCAATTCAAAATATAGTTAAAAGATATCATGATGTCTTCGTTTATCATACCGCTGTAACTGTGAATCTTGACAGACTTGGGCTGTAACTGTGAATCTTGACAGACTTAGGCGACCAGTTTGTGTCGTGTGTGAACAATTTTCAATTCTCTCAGTGTCATTTTTGGTTTTTAAGCCTTATCTTAGTTTGATATTCATTCCTACCTCATTACTGTACAAGTGATTATGTTGTAGCTCTGTTCTATTCAGTTGCTATTTTACTTAATATATGCTGATCATAGTTTTTATTGACCATTCTAATGTTTTTTTTTTTTTGCATTTTAAATTTATGGTATTGACCATTCTAATGTTACCAACCCACTTCAAGGAGAAGAAAATGAATGTTGAATGTTGTGCAAAAACCATGATGAGAGTAAGATCTTTCACAAATCAGGATTTTGTAAGCAGAAACAAATAACTATATGTTGTCAATTCCACTATTCCTTTGTGTATTGAATTTTTTTGTATGAGATACAAATTGTTCTATATGGGACAAGTCTAAAGCGCTAGAGACCAAAGTCCAAGCCGTGTCCAAAAATTGCTCCTGTGCTAAGATCAGCTGAAACTGTGCATTTGAGAATTGAGACAGAGAAGTAATTCTCTAGACTTGGTGCATGCTGGACCGCTCTCAAATGAGATTGGTCCCGTCGTACATATGGATCTCATATCATGTGAGAATAGTCGTCTATGTATACTCGGTCTTGGTTGAAATATCAAACCGGGTCACCTTTTAGGAGCTACCCTTCCTCCTCGACTTTCTCCATCTCCATATTACTGCAGATGGATCTGGGCAGATTTTGTATGGAATTTTTGGTGGAGGAATATAAGGTACCCTGCAAAAATCTCAAGCTTCAAGTTTTGGCTACAACACAAATTGCCTAATCATTACATGAAATTAATGTTAGGTTTAAAAAAAAAAAAAAAAAAAAAGTTATATATATGACAACATTTAAAATTTAAACTTTATTCAATCTTTGTCCTTGCTTGCTGAATGACCAGAAAAAACCATTAAAAGACGTCCTTAATTATGCATTCTATGAACAGGTCTTTGTGGGGCAGGTAAATCACGTATGTCAATTGGCATATTATTTCTTTGGTCATCCATTGTATATATATATATATATATATATATATATATATATATATATATTAAGTAATAAGGAGCAGGTAATAATTCACTAAAACTGGTAGATAAAAAAAAAAAAAAGAAGAAGCTTACTCTAATCTAGAAATCTCAATCTGTGAAAAGTCCATGTTTGTTGAACTGTCTAATACTAGTGTTGGTTTTGCTCTGGTCTTCAATGGTGGCATTGCAGCTGGTTGTTTGATGGCTAGTACTTTGCAATTCAAGTTGTTTGCAATATTATTGTGGACCATTGCCAACCTATACAACAATGACAAAATAATAATAATAATAATAATAATAATAATTGTTGTGAGTTCTTTCCTTTGCTTATATAATACAAAATAAAAATAATAATTTACACAGACCAATGAATTTAATAAGTTGTTATCTTATTCCTAGGATGGGGTAACAAATAATAATTTGTGCCTAATGCATGTGAAAATTTGTTTTTGGAAGGTATGGTTTGCACAGTTAAAATGTGAAAATTTCTTAGTCCTTTGCAGCTATTGTTTTCCATAAAATTGATGTCTGAAGTGTGAAGAAAAGCTGCTTAAAATATTTTTTAGCATTCCAAAAATAAGTTTATCTCACATTGAAATTGTTATTTAAGTTCTTAGGAAAAATATAGATTATAAATAATGAATTTGATATATTTTAGTCATAAAAACTGTAAAATACTGAAACAATAGTTTTAAACTGTTTTTTCTAATAATTTCTAAAAAAAATTTCTTCCAAAAAGTAGATTTCAATCCAATCTAAAAGAATATATATATAATCAATTAACATCAATGTCATAGAGTTAGGAGTGTTATTCAAGTCGAAGTGACCTAAAAAATTTGACTTATTCGAAACTCGAACTTAAATGAAAAGGTAAGTCGAAAATTAAAAAAAAAATTCTAATAAGTTTAGTTAAGACCCACTCATTTCGGCAGATTTTGATTAAAAACTGACGATTTTAATTGGATTTTTAACCAATTAGTCGATTCAGCAGTTTCAATTCCAGTCAAACTAGACTCAAACTGAGAACATGCATACATGTGGAGGATATTCTACACTTCATGATTTATAATAAGAGTTTTCATGTTTTTTTAATCCCAACTACCCCAAAGGGTCAATTAAATTTTAATTAGGACTTGAAAAGTTGGTAATTATGCTTAAAGTTTTAGCCTTTAGCTTAAGGTATCTTAAGAGTAAGAAGGATTCTAAAGTATTAGAATCTTTTTGAGCCAAATATAGGGGTACTGATTTTAGATCTTGACAAGGGAGAAGCTTCTTGTATAAAGTCTGTTGAAAAAATAAATACTGCAATTTCAGAATCACTATTGAGCAACCAAACTGACAATTGATATACGGACCATTTCCAAGGTGGATCCCAAAAGCTTTTTGGCTTTTTCACAGCAATGGACATGTCATGTGCTGTCGCTATGGTGATTTATGGCTAATGTCTCGCCGCTTCGGACTCCACTACGGTGTCAAAGACTAAGAGTCAGCTTGATATTGAATTTGAAATTATTTTTAAACATTGTGTTTTGACATTTTTTGAAAATTTTTAATTATTTTTTATAAATTATGGTTGGAGAAAACTTAAAAAATAAAATTTTCGAAATCATAGTTTTTTAAATACTAAGGGTCAGTTTAGTATTGCCGTGGAACACCTGCTTTTATTATTTTTTTTTTCACGTACTTTAAAAAAAAATATGAATTACCATAATTTTTCTCAAACATTAAATATCGAAAAATAGCTACAGAAAAAAAATAAATAAATAAAAGCATGTGAAAAAAAACAATGTCAAATTAGTCTTAAATAGAATAAAAGCAATTTAATAAAAATGATTTAACTGCAATATCAAACGCATACTAAACGCATGCTAGATATTAAAACTGAAATTGAAATTATTTTTTTTTAAATTATTTTAAATATTATTGAAAATTATAATTTGCAAGTGTTATTTAATTATTTTAAAAATTATTAATTAAAATATATAAAATAAATTTTAATAATCTCTTATTAATATTTTTAATTCAAACAACAATACTAAACATATCTTATTTTTCGTATTTTCTTAGCAACCACTGCTTTTAGCTCCAAGCAAGGTGAACAGCCAAAACCCCAATACCCTACCACTATTACATTTCCACATTTCACTGGGAAATTTACTTGAACACCATAGCTCAATTGACCAATTCCTTGACCGTATGCTTATTAATCCCAATTCAATCAAAACTTTATCTATCCCTAATTTAATTTGAATTTTCACAATTAAACTTGAAAATTAAAATATACAAGAAGCATGAACATAAATATATATAGGAAATATAAAAAAGAAAAAGAAAAAGAAAAATAGAACTTACTTGTATAGAAAGCTCTGATCATGGAGACCAAGTACAAGAGCAAAAGCACCAATCTCTCTCACCATAGCTGCAATTCTCCCACCTTCTCGATCCCCTTCTGTTACAATAATCTCAATATTTGTCTGTCATATACATAATCAACTTTATAAATCTCTGATTATATATATATATAAAAAAAAATTTAATATACATATATATAGATAGATAGATAAAATAAAGATTACATTAAAGAAGCTGTTACATAAATCTTTGAAAGAAAGAGCTAATTGGAAGCCTTTGAGGCGAAGAAGTCTCAACTTTTTATTGTTTCTTGAATTTGAGGAGGGAGAAAAGACATGAAGAAGAGTTATCAAATCACCGAAACGAAGGAAATTATGAAGAGCCCATTCAAGTGCTGTTCTTGCTGCCTCTACATCTTCTACTACTACTACTATTTTTCTCACATCCATTCTTTTCTTTAATTTTCTTGATCTCTTTCTCTTTCTCTTTCTCTCTCTAAAGCGTCTAAGCTAATTCTTGAAAACTCATGTTACCTGTGTGACTTGTCTCTTTCTTTCTATCTATCTTTAATTTATATATATATATATATATATATATATATATATATATATATAAATTATTAGGTAGACTCAATCTACCACATTATTTGTAAACTAAATCAATAAGAATAAGACACATTAATTAATAATATCATATATAAAATTTTTCATTTCATCATTAATTGATGTGTCTTATTCTTATTATATTAGCCTATAGATAAGCTGGTAGACTGAATTTACCTAAAAAAAAATTTCATATATACAATACAATATGTATTATTATCTTAATTAAAATGTTTGGGAGGTTGTTTTTGTCAAGTCATGCAAGGGTTACTTGCCTTATGAGTTGTCTCTTCACCTATCTTGACTTTTGCATTGGACCTTTTGGTTTGGGTTACCCAAATTGAATAGGGCGCAGGTTTCAATTGGTGTGTGAACCAAATGACTAAATACTCTTTTCTTTGGCAAAAAAAAAAAAAAATAAATAAATAAATAAATACTCTTTATTTATATATATATATTCTCAATGGATATAGTTGTTGTTGTTTTTTTTTTTAGCATTGAGTGGGAAAATTGATTCTCGGTCTTTTGTTCAGAGAAAAATGTAATTATCGTTAGGCTATATCTTATTGTGCTAATGAATATAATTGTTAAAATTCGATATTGTGATATCTTTTACACTATAAAATAAATATTCAATTTAAACTAATAGAATATTATTACTTACTTTTTATTTTGAAATAAATATTATTACTTACTTAATCACATCAAAATTTAGAAAAATTATATATGTTTGCTTGTGATATCAAAGATTAAAGAAAAAATTTTAATGTTGATAATGTCTATTTTATTTATGAATTTTTTAATATATTAAAAAAAGTTTACATAGTTAAAAATGTAAATTATTTAAGAGAGGCATATTTATTATCTAAAGTTTTTAAATTTAAGAGAAAATAGGATACTCATTAATTAATTTTCTTTTTAGATGATAATTGCATATATAATTTGAACTGTACATATAACTTTAAATTAAATTTCTCCTTCCAATACTTAAAAAGAAAAAAATAAAAAAATTATTATGATATAAACTTGATCTTTTACACAACATAAGAATACTGGTCCAATTAAACTATTATTAATTAATGCATGCAAGTTTTTGAAATCCAATCCAATGAATTTTCCTGTGCAATGGTAAAATGTCACTTTCGATAAAATATTTTTTTTTTCAAACATTATCTTGAAAATTGTCATTCATATTTAAGATTTGATTTGGATGGTGTTACTGTTAGGTTGAATTACAACAATGACCATCAAATTTTACACTTGATTTTAATAAAATCACATAATTTTAATTTATCATTTTTTTAGTCATTAAACTTTAAATTTTGTTTATTATTTTTTAGTCATTAAACTTTAAATTTTGTTTCAATAATTAATAAATTATTAGAAAATTAGAAGTACAAAATAAATTTTGAAAAACTTCTACATTCTTTTTTTTATTTAAAAAAATATTTTTTTAATTTACATTCCTCTCATTAAAAAATAAAAAATATTTTATGAGATCATATTATTTGTAGGTTGTAATGAGTTAAATGTTTCTTTAATTA
>CATKHJ011195564.1:0-10747 GCA_949750685.1 Vernicia montana | reverse complement strand
GTATCTTACCTTTCCCCCATTTACCCTTTAACCTAAAGGGTTTGGGGCCTATAAAGGGAAAGAAAGAAATCATAAATGATGTCAGATTAAACTCTGTACTTCTCTTATCTCATTTCTTCTCACAAATATAGAACTAATACTAATTTCAACGTCGGAGGCTCTTCGCCAGGCAACCAACCTGACCCTCTTAACTCTGTTTATTTATTGCATGATCATTAAATCAAAGCCTAACAACTGAGATTCAACCTAAAATAAAATACTTGTTGATTTAATACTCATCATATATATATATATATATATAGTTATTAATTAGTAGATATATTCATATTTATAATTAATTACAACACCAATGGTATGAATATCCAATTGCATATATAATGTAAATTAATTAAATTAGGCATATCATTTTCTAGTGATCACGATTGCGCAAATCTTTCAATGATCACCTTGTTAATGAGATATATAGACCAATCTATATTTAAGTATATAATAAAAATTTAGCTTAAAAATTGTTTAATTTTTTTTTAATTATGTATCAAGTAACTCACTAAAAAATTAAATTTATATAAAATTATCCAATCAAAAGTTAAGTTTATATAAAGTAATTTCATAAAAAAAATTTCATGCCATTATATTTATGTAGATTCCAATTAAAAATTTATATAAACTAATATATATAATACTTTTTTATTATTTTTAATAGGTCTATATATAATAAACTTGATTTAAATATTTTCTTTATATTAATATTTAAATTATCAAAAGGTAATATTTAAATTAAATAAAAAAATAGTTCAACTATATTAAAATATTTTAAGAAAATCTAAGTCAAATAAAGGACATATAATCAAAACTCGTGCAAAACATGCATTAGCCATTAATTGATATATAATTATATTCTACACAATTAGCTAATTAACACGTGTTTTTTACAGTTTTTTTTTTTAAAGAAATATCATGTATCTTCATTCATATATTAAAAATAATTCATCTTAATCTAAAAATAAAAACATCAAAACATACGTCAAAAAGTACCAAAATAATATGATTTGAATTTCTTCAAAAAAATTTCAATTATATTGATAAAACATTTGAACTGAAAACTCAGCGAAAAACGTGCTCTGCTTGGTGGCAATTAAGTCATTTATCAACCTTTCATTTTTTTTAACAATTCGATTGTTTGAATATCAATAATAAATCCAAAACCAATTTGAAGACTATAAATAATCTAAGAGAACGAAATTCTTCTATAAGAAAAGAACAAATTACTTTTATAAAAGAAAAACTAGTAATTAAATCCCATCAAGAAAATAAAAATTCCTAAAAGGAGAACTAAAAACAATATTATTAATAATAAATCTATGTCAGAAAAGATAGATTAATTGATCTAGAGAGATTTGTATTTATTTAATAGATAATTTAAATAAAAAAGAGAAAATAACCACTACTGATCAAAAGAGAATATTAACAGTAGTTTAAAAAAGAAAATTTAAGAGAAAAAAAAAAAAGAAAACTAGGATTTTCATGTGTTTTTCACCTTATTTTCACTGTTTGGCGCAGATAATTTATATATATGTACAAGAATTAAGGTAGTGTTTGGTAAAATTGAAAAATTAAGTGCTGAAAATTTAAGTGTTGAACTTTAAGTGCTGAATAAAATAAGTGATATAATTTTTAAATAGTAAAAATATTTAAAAATTTAATCATTTATTTCATTCAGTATAAATTTTAAGTTAAAATTTTTGATTTATCATTTTAAGTGGATTTTTACTTAATTTAGACTTTGAAAACGTAGTTATCAAACAAATTTAAAACAATTAAGTGTTAAAAGTTTTAATTTTAAGTGTTGAATGGTATTATAAAAAAAAATATAGCTGTGAGAAGAAAGAATTTAATTGCCTCACGGGCCGCACAATTGTTCTAATATATATATTTTTTTTCCAAAGAAAACGATTGATGTTTCTATCTCGTGATTCACATTTAGAATGAAACAATAGTTCTCTAAATTCATGATTCCATAATGAAAATGGATTTAATGAAGAAGAAGAGGTAGTAGCAGTGGTAGAAAGGATTTTCAAGTGTCACTTTTCATAAGACATATATATTCAATATTGATGATTTTATTTTTCTTCTTTTATATATATATGAGATGCTGAGAAATTAAAGAGCAATATGAAAAACTGGGTTCTCTCTTACCCACCAACATTGATGTGTCAATCAACTGATATTTAATTGCATTTGCATGTAAGAGTGGAAAAATTTATGTCTTATCTAAATCAGTATCAACCATCTTCGGCCCAAGGAAAGCAAAGCCATATAAACTTTATTTAAATATATATATATATATATATATTGAACTTATATAATTTCTTATGCATAAGGGTTGGTTAGATAAGTAAACGAAATTTAATTAGTCTCCAATTTATTAATTGCATTCTAATTTTTAAAATTATAATCATTGGAGAGATTTTTTTTTTCTCCTTGTAATTCTTTAATATCAGTATATATATGAACATTATTTTTTGGAGAATTGTTTTTTTTTTTTTGAGAAATGGAACTTCATTACTTAAATAGAAGGGAAATCCAAACAAGTGTTTGATAATTCAGATGGCACATCTTCCATCCAAACTTTCAAATCTAAAATTGAGGATGCAAATTAATCGCTAATCTATGGGCTAAATTATTATTTGCAGTCTTCCAAACACGAGAAAAGGAAATATCTGAAAAAAAGAAAAGAAAAGAGGATAACAATAAAATGTCACCCACAATTAAACCAAGTGAATATAAATCATTCTTCCTTGTTTTTTATAGCTTGAAACAATCACTTTCCACAATTATATTCAGATCCCTCGCCAAATCCATGCCCCACAACATGGCTCTAGCTTCAGCAATATCAACAGAAGATGTAGCCAAGACAAGCTGCATGTGATGCAGATAGAGAACATCACCTCCCCTTGCAATTCTTTGAAACAGCCCCAAATTATTCTTTTCGTATGGCCTCGAGGTAAAGAAAATTCTTTATGGTAGTTGAATATTTCACCAAATGGGTAGAAGTGGAGTCGTTGGCCACTATTAAGAATGTAATTAACTTTTTATAGAGAAATGTTGTATGCAGGTTTAACATTCCATACCAGCTCGTCAGCGACAACGGGAAACAATTTGATAATGTCAAGGTTAGAGTCTTTTGTTCAGGGCTCAATATCAAACAACATTTTTCATCTGTGGCCCATCCTGAGACAAATGACCAGACTGAAGTGACAAATCGAACAATCTTGCAAGGCTTAAAGCTAGATGGATATGGCCGAAACTGGGCAGACGAGCTACATCACGTTCTCTAGGCTTACAGAACCACCCCGAGACAACCAACAGGGGAAACTCCCTTCAACCTGACATACGACACCGAAGCTATCACTCCTGTGGATATAGGCATGCCTAGCAGAAGAGTGAATTACTGCAGAGACGAGGTCAATAGCCAAGCGAGGAAGATAAATCTTAATCTCCTCGAAGAGCTTAGAGATATAACAAGCATCTGAATAGCAGCTTACAAACAACAAGCTGCCAATCATTTTAACAAGAAAGTCAAGAACCAGGTGTTTTCAGAAGGCGACCTAGTCATGAGGCACTTAGAAGCCACTGGAAAGCTCGTCCCGACATGGAAAGGTCCATTCAGAGTAGAAAGAGTGATAGGACTAGCCATTTACAAACTTGTAACTATGGAAGGAGTTGAAGTTCCTTACACGTGGAACGGTTAACACCTAAAGATGTACTATCAATAAGATATCAATAAAAGAAGCATTTCTTAAGTATATATTGATGCTTTCTTCTTAAAAAAAAAAACTTCTTCGCTAAGATGTGGCATTAAGGAGTGAACCAATGGGACGAGTTCAATAAATGAAAATTCAAGAAACAACTTGAAAGAGAAACAGTTCGAACGAAGTTACAATAGACAGAAAATCTCATCAAGATGAGGCAAGCTCTCTGCATAAGGGAGTGAAAGCCTTGGTGAATCCAGGTGAAAAAGACCTAGTGAACTCTAGGCGAAAGTCTGCGAGGCAACTCTCTTCAAGAGGAAGTGAGAGTCTTGGTGAATCCAAGCGAGAAAGACCTAGTGAACTTTAGGTGAAAGTCCGCGAGGCAGCTCTCTTCGAGAGGGAGTGAGAGTCCTGGTGAATCCAGGCGAGATAGAACTAGTGAACTTTAGGAGAAAGTCTGTGAGACAACTCTCTTAAAGAGGGAGTGAGAGTCCTGGTGAATCCAGGCGAGAAAGACCCAGTGAACTCTAGGCGAAAGTCCGTGAGGCAGTGCTCTTCAAGAGGGAGTGAGAGTCTTGGTGAATCTAAGCGAGAAAGACCTAGTGAACTCTAGGCCAAAGTCCCCAAGGTAGCTCTCTTCAAGAGGGAGTGAAAATCCTGGTGAATCTAGTCGAGAAAGACCTAATAAACTCTAGGAGAAAGTCCCCGAGGCAACTCTTTTCAAGAGAGAGTGAAAGTCTT
Source organism: Vernicia montana (assembly GCA_949750685.1). NCBI lineage: Eukaryota > Viridiplantae > Streptophyta > Magnoliopsida > Malpighiales > Euphorbiaceae > Vernicia > Vernicia montana. The sequence goes on along the minus strand of CATKHJ011195564.1, from coordinate 6,254 downwards.
GGTGAATCTAGGCAGGAAGACTTAGTGAACTCTAGGCACAAACGAGCTCATCCAGATAAGAGCGAAGATCTAAACTAAAGACTTAGCCAAAGATAAGCATAGAAAAGCTTGATGAAGCGAAGACAAAGAGCTTAAATTAGCAAGCTGATAGAGAACCTTATCAAAATGAAGTACATGAATTCTGCGAGCAGTGAATGTTAAGATAGCCGAGAAGCTCGCCAAGGCAAAAACAAGTCATACAGCGAGGAAAACACCTCATAAAAAAGACTTGCATAAAGCCAATAAGAAGTTGTTAAGGGAAAAGTTCCCTCTTCATAAGGGGGAGATGACCCAACACAATAGTGAATGAAGTCTATAAAAAATAAAAGTAACAGAAGATTTATGTTTAACAAATAACAACTCAGAATTTGTAGAAACTGCTTAAGTCAGGAAGCAATATGACTAGACATGCAATAAAGATAAAGCATTCAAATGTTCAAAAACATTCAAATACTCAAGGTTACTTAGAAGAAAAAATTGAAAAGATAATCTTATATAGTGAGATTCACTGCAGGAAGAACTGAAGGTCTCTCCCTTACCACAACAGAATTTGGGTCCTCTACAAAATAGAACAAGCAGATGATCAGAGAGGCAACTAAAATAAAATAATGAGTAGATAATGAAATGCAATGGCAGAAAGTTCAAACCTTTTCGACCCACAAGTTCATCAACAAAAAAGGAAAACTCCCCAATACCATCAGTAGGAGCCTCGTTATCTTGCGCTAGGGCCCCCCCTATATGGGTTGCTTCTTCAGTCAACTTCATTTGTTCTTGTGGTCGAGCAGCATCGAAGTGAGCCACTTTGCCAACACCAACTACCTCTTCAGCTCGCTCTCCCCCATGATGAGCTCAGGGAGCCTATGGAACAATCACCTCGACTAACGAAGACCGAGATGGAGATCTTCCTTGACGAGACAGTTGAGAAATGGCCAAAGCATCCTCGTCCTCCTCATCTACAAAAGCAAAAGTGGTTGTAGCTTTTGGGTCAGTTGACTTTGGAGGAGAGACATCCTTGACAACTGAATGTACTGTGTCAAAGGTTTGACCTAGAGGTGTGGGGAAAGAAAGGAGTGCCAACAATTCAGGTAACTCAGGCACATACACTGCAATAAGTGGAACATTCGACTTAGCTCGCTTCGACACATCCACCAATGGAGCTTTCCCTTTACCATATACTGCAGGAGGCACCTCACTAACTTTCCTCTCACTATTATGAGCTACCTCAGAGATCACTATAACTACAGAAGGTTGCCTCCCACCAGCAGGAGCAGTCTCAGAACTTACACCGCCCTTAGAGGGTGAAGTAGCAGCAATATCAACCGCTCTTTTTGAAGCTACGTCAACAGTTTTGACAAGCATCCTCCTCATCCTACCAGCAGTTGCTTTGGTCTTAGGGGCCTTTCCTTTCTCCCCAACAACATCCTTAGTTTCTTCCTCAAAAGGGGGCTCCCAATCCTCTTAAAAACATGGTTTGAGCATCCCAATGGCCTCGTCGATCACTCGCAGAAATACACCGTCATTATAGGACAGAACTTGACACTCTTGGTCAGCTCGATAATGCCTTTGTAATGCATCCCTTCAACGAACACTGCAAACAAAAATAAGCAAAGATCAAATTTCAGTTCGATATATGTATCAATGATAAACAGAAAGTCAAGACCAGGGACAAGACTCACCACGAATGTCTTTTATGATTAAATTGATGGTCTTACCTCAAGCATTCTTGATCTTAGAAGCGATGCTTAACTTCTTCACATCATAAGAGTAGTTCTTAGAAATGAGATTCTTCATGGTGATGAGCTACTTGGGAATAAGGTCCTTTAGTGTGTATGGGATGGAAGCAATTGAATCACTACATAAAGAAATGAGTAGGAGGGAATCTCAGTCTTGCTTTGAGTTGGTGGTAGAAGAAGATATAATGCCCGTTGTCCTTGAGCAACTCAGTAGTGTTCTCGACACCAACACTGGCGTAAATTCGCGGGGTATTTTGAGGAATTTCAACATAAAACTCCTTTTTGTTATCCAAGTTCTCTTTAAAGGAAACTAAATTAGACTCCTTGAGAACTAAAGGAATCTCGCACCAAGAGTCCACCATATCCTTGTGGATGGCGTCAAAAGTGTTCTGAGTAGCAGATTTAGAAGCCATTGATGACTAGGAAACAGAAAAAGGCGAAGAAGAAGAATAAAAATAAGGGTTGAAGAATTTGATAGAAGCAAATAAGAAACACATGGAAGCAGAAATCTCCAGAGAAACTAGAAGAAGGTAGTAGAAACCCTAACTGAAGAAAAGAAGGGTTTTTATACAAATTAGCTCCTTGAAAACCGCACCTCAATTATTTCAAAATTTAAAAAGGCGGCAGCGATTTTGGACTCCTTAAATTTGTGGCCGTTATAAAGCCACGTGGTTACATTCTAAAGGTAACGGGTATAGATTTAAATGTGATATACTCGCTATCAGGCGCATGAAGATCTGTTCATCCTCTATAACTTCCTAGTGAAGCTAAGATAATATGAAGCAAGCAGCTCAAAAAGATTAGCTTGCTTTTTTGAAAACAAGCTGGTAGCCAACAGAAAGACTTCCTCGAAACAGTTGTTTGTCCACTATTAAAATATTGTTTTGACCGAGGCTCATTCTTGCTTTCGCCTCGTTGAAACAGGGAGACTCTGATGAGGGATAAAAACAGACAACCCCAAATTGGGCCCAAGTAAGGTGAAGCCTATAAAACAAACTATGTCACGCAGGCCCAATCCATATGGGCTATTAACCGAGCTCGCTGTCAGAACCTTCACTTCCAAGGAAATTGAGCTCGCCACCTCGCCCTACTCCCCTCTCACTGGGAAGCTTGCTCCACAAGCAAGTGTACTATGGTCCCTGTCACCATCACACATATAGGATTGGAATTGTGTGAGGAAGCATGCTCATAGGCGGCTCACCCTTCCGTGTTCTTCTCTCTCCACTCATGGGTTTACCAACCCCCTATATGACTACATTCACGTGATATCCTAGCCAATGACTGGGTAGAACTTGACAGTAATCACATTAGTGTCAAGCCAGTCCATCTCGCCCTTGGGATCTCCACCGGACCCAACGACTATATACTATCATATTAAAAGCAAACAGAGACAACCTTCAGAGGTAGCTTGAACTCTGAACCCTTTCTCTCCGGCTATCATCTTAAGCTCGTCACTGACTTAAGCGTCGGATAATCTTTGTTAGACACAAAGCCTGACTCTCTTGACATTGTATTCTCTCTTGTAGGCCCAATAAGACAAGCCCACACGAAAAATATCTAGTCCATTATCATCCTTGATCTGAAATCGATCAATACATAACTTATTTTTTACATGAAATAAAACTCTTTATACGAGTATATCAATCTCATATATTTAAGAATAATTTTCTTAAATAGAGGTTCATAGTATAAATTTTTTAACTTGTTATCCTTTATATACAGGAACTCTGTTTAAGAAGAAATTATTCTTATTTTTAAATCGAATTGGAGTAATATAAATTTAATTAGTGAATTTTTTGAAAATTAGAGCCACTATTTTGAAAGTGTACCTAACTGCAAAAAGTAAAAAAAAAAAAAAAAAAAAAAATCGCATCTCCAGTTGTGAGATAAAATCACAACACTCACTTCTATTTGCTTCCGTTTTTCTTTTTTTTCTTTTTTTTTTCCTTTGAAAATAATCAATATAATTCATTGAATAACTATAAAATTAATTTATAAAATCTACACTTGCAAAGATGAGAGTAATCCATCATATGAAATTATGAAGCTTTCACACATGCATATAGGAGAATGTCTATTTTTGATCAATTAAAAAAAAAAAATACCATATCAACCTCAAGGATTAAATATAAATTGGTATTTGCTACTTATCTTATTGTTCAAAATTTGATTTTTGACACTAACAAATACAAATTATAGATTTCTAAATTCTAAATATATTTATTGAATGCCAATCAGGTGTGATCTTATTGATTTTTTTATTTTCTTTAAGGATGTGAGAAGTGAAAAGTCTCATGTAATTATCACCAATTTGATGAGAGATATTAGAGGAAAGGAGGAGGGCTACCTATATTATGTAGCATATTTCGACCCATTAAATTTTTTTAATATAAAAATAGATATATACTTATTGATATAGAGGTGTACTCTCTTAGACTCCGAAAAGATATTTAAACTTATTTGAAAATATGTCAGTGTCGACAGTAGAGGTGAAAAGGAGGGGGAATAGGGTAAGTGGGCACATGAATTTTTATTGTTACTTATATTTTTTTCTTATTTCATATTTGCTTTTCTAAAATTTTTTATTTAGCTCCCCTACTTTAATTTTTATGTTTTAATCTCTCTAATTTCATGAATTCTTTTTATTTCTTATCTTTAATTTATTCTTTACTTATTTTGCCTTAAAAAAAAATTATTTTTATCCTCTAACTCTATAGTTTTTTTTTTTTTTTTTCTTTTTTATATTTAGCTCCCAATTTCATGATTTTTTTTTATTTGTATCTTTAATCCCCTCTTATATTTGACTTTTCAAATTTTGATTTTGAAAAGTCAATTATATAATATTTATTTTGAATGCATATTAAAATTATAGTTTTAAATCTAATTATTAATAGATAAGATAAATTTTTGTCTATCCACTTGAAATTCTGATTCCATTATTGATTGAGAGGAAAAAGAAGTTGTGTATAGCCAATCATATATCATTTGTTTGATTCTTTTTTATGGAATCTCGTACAGTGTTTGATTAAATTGATTTGAGTTGAGTTTTTACGAGGAGCCAAAGGAAACATACATGTCCCGCAATCAAGTTTCCCTTTTATAAACAACCAGTCTAATTCTAAACCACAAGCTCATGTGTTGAATGTATTTATAGAACCAATAATACAATAGTGTATCCGGTCAAGATTTCTCAATGTTATCATAATCGGATCAGACCGGTTAATTTAACCGATTTGATTGAGAATCGAATAAAAAATCAGTTTGATTTGATGACCCATATCAATTATGGGTGTTGAAAATAAAATTAAATTTTTATGCAGATTATGGGTGTTGAACTCATGATCTTTTTGTAAAAATAATTCTAAATTTCCAACCACTTGATATAGACATTATATGTTAGTAGTTCTTTTCACAATTTAATTTTATAACTATAAAAATAAAAAATTAATATTATTATTAACCTAATAAATATATATTATTAATTTAATTACTTCTGATTCAACTCTGTAATATTTGGATGATTTCTTTCTAGTTTTTAAATTAGAGCCACTATTTTGAATAGGCCAGGCCCCACAAGTTTGATGTCACCCTGATCTATATATAAGATGATCAAAACACCAGCTTGGCACTACTACTCGAAACTCTTAAAAACATATAATCCTCCACAAGACACATTACCAAACATGATTAGTGTGAAGGGGCTAGTGGACTCAGGCTGTCTCAATAATGTTCCATCCAAGTATGTCTACCAAACAAATCCTGGAGATCCCATAATATCTTTTGATGATCAAGAAACAATCCCCACCATTGATTTTTCCCTTCTCACTTCTGGTACGCCTGATCAACATTTCAAAGTTATTCGAGACATCGGCAATGCTTGTCAGGAATGGGGATTTTTCATGGTAAGTACTAGCTTCCTTCTGTTTGTTTACATCGGTCAGGAGTATTCTCGTGTGTGTGTTAATTTTTCTCTATATATCTAGATTATTAATTTGTTTTACAGTTCGTATATAGTTATGTGGTAACTTATAAATATATATTTATATAGGTGATCAATCATGGAATTCCAAAGAAAATAAGAGATGAGATGATAAAATCTATTGAAAGTTTCTTTAACCTAACAGAGGAGGAAAAGCAAGAGTATGCAGGAAAGAAATTCCTTGATCCTATTAAGTGTGGTACAAGCTTTAATGTCACAGTAGACAAGCCATTATTGTGGAGAGATTATCTTAAGATCCTTGTTCATCCCCATTTTGTCTCCCCTCGAAATCCTCCTGATTTCAGGTATATTTTTTCTCCAATTGTTTTGACGAATATTTGCAATTATATACACAAATCGACCAATCGATAATATCAGAAATTCAGAATCGAATGAATCAATTGATGTTTTTTTTTCCCTTTTCTGAGGGCGGGCACTGATTAAACATGGAAGCATAATAACTGATATTTAATAGAAGTAATTAGTTTATGTTGATAATTGAT
>CATKHJ011195503.1:0-10801 GCA_949750685.1 Vernicia montana | reverse complement strand
CAATTTTAATTCTTGATAAATTGATTCCTACTAGAAACCCTTTCTAGTGAATCTTAACTACCTCGGCCAAGGATTTGATTATCAAAAATAATCAGATAGCATAGGATTTCTTCCTTATTTATCCAAGTTAATGAATTCTCTTTTGGCGATCACTTACTTCCATACATAACTAGTTAGAACCATCACATACTACATACCTATACATGAATAGCATAACTATGTAAGTACTAACAAATCCCAACTACCAATGAATGAGATACAGAGTCTCTCAAGTCAAATGACTATATGTACAATTATGACCTAGATGATGATTTATTGACTAGCAATAAAACTCCATGCTATCATCATTTAACTTCACAGTTCAATCATTCATCACATGAATATCCACATGTTTATATCGATAACATTTGCCAAGCAGCATGATGCTCACTACCTCTATAATCATAAGTATCACATTCTGATTATAGAATATAAACAGAGGTGACGGTCTTCCGAAATTAATGATGCCCAGTCATTATTCCTATGACCATGAACATTTAAAGTTTTTGTTTAAGAGCGATCTGTCATCCATATTCTCAACACTTGAGAATAGATCCTTTTACAAAATACTAATGGACTATTTTTTTCTTACCTTGAAGGTACCAATGGCCAACCCAATTGTTGACCAATATGCACCAAAAAGAGGGGTTGAATTGGTGGGTAATTAAAAAATTAAATGAACAAAGAGTAGGGAAAAGAAAGAACACAAGAATTTATAGTTGTTCGGATTATAACCAATCCTACATCCACTCCCCAATTACCAATTAGGTATTTCACTATCAATGGAGTTTTACCAAGTTCACTCCCAACTTATTGTTATAATATATGCCCTAGAGCTGTGTATATATTTATGTAAATGTAAAAAATCTTAATTAATGGAAATAAATATATGTTTCTATAAATCAATTGTTCCATTGTATTAAATATATATTTGTATGGAAAAGACATGAAAAGGTGATGAAAATATGGATTAGTATGCAAATTTTGAGTAAAAAAAGGACTTCTAAGGGTGTTTTGGGCCAATTGCTTTAGGCTTAAGGTGTTTGGATAAAGGGTGTTAGGCCAAAAGATTTTGGGCTTGAGGTGGTGGTGGGCCAAATGTCTTGAGCTTAAAAGTGGTGAGGTGCCAAAGGTTTTGGGCTTAAGGTGAGGTAATGGGCCAAAAGTCTTGGGGCCAAAAGTTTTTGAGGTTTGGATGAATGTCGATTCTTTACTCGGCTCAAGGTATAATCTAGACTCGAGGTTTGTATGCATGGCTATGACGTGATGAATGCTAAAATGTTTTTATGAATACATGAACAAGGGTGAAGGGTGGTTTTTGTTTAAGGGGGGTCCTCGTCCCATTAGACCATCGATATACCTAACCACATGTGAGTCAAAGAACCTCGCATGGGTCGAACGGTACGGATTACTTGTTACAACATCGAAATGATCGGGGATTTGTCAAGGGGTGGAATACTTTTGCTATCTCCCAACATATTCAAAGAGAGTTATCAAGCCAATAGTAATCACCATCCAAGAGTTTTCCTAAGTAACTAGGGTTAGGTAATGAGCCTTTATTATGCAAAGTGATGCATAAAAGTCAATTTAAACTTAAGTGAGCCAAAGGGAGATTATCTTGGAGAAAATCCCAACCAAATTGTAATCCTCTCATTTGTTTTCCTTTTAAAAAGGGTGGCAACCAGTCCCCAATGGAGTTGCCAACTGTGAGGCCCCACCCGAGCACCTATGTCCGATCCACTAGGAAATCATAATGCTCTTTCAGGTCCGATCTCACGATTGGAAGTGGTTATTACTTTATTTTGCCAATTGATTTGATTTTTGGAAAAAGATTCGGGAGTTGCCACCCTAATTTATTTAAATGGAAAAATTAAGGAAAAACCCAAGATTAACTCCAATTCATTAATTTTTGATTAATTTACCTAATGATAAAATCACTAGTCTTCGAACTAGGTTGAGCTCGGAGACTAGGATTTTGGTTTTAAATAATCAAAATTTGGCTCCTAAGTTTAATTTGACTTAAAATTTGATTTTATGAATGATGAGTGTTAATGACGATTATAATGCATGAACATGGCATAATCATGAATGCATGGAGAATTAAAAGCAAGTAATTTAAATATCCATTAGTAAAGGAGAGTATTTCCTCTAGCCCTTTAAGAGTACTAGGGAAATCACATGGTCGCTCTTTTACTCCAAAATAATTAATTAACTAATTAACTTACAAGAAAGCATAAATTGATATTTACATTGAAAATAAAAGGGAAAGGGAATTAATTGGGATTTGGATTTGAGGCTTGGATTTAGATTCCAAGCATGCCTACGTACCCCATTGGATGGGGATCAAAACCCATATAGTTCATTTCACGGTGTGGTGGAGGAGTTTAGAAATTAATCTAATTGATTTTATTTGATTTGAATTGGGGAGTTTTGGAGTTGGTGAGAGAAATGTTCTACCTTCTCTTGGGAGATCTTGAGTGGAGCGGAGTGTTTTTCTATATCGGAGTTCTATTTTACTGGCCTCGAAAATTGGGGATCTTACTTAAGGAGAGTAGATTTAATTAATTAATTTAGAATTAATCCAATGAGAAGCAATTCTAATTAGTTTCCAATCAAAGAGAAAGGAAACTTTTAATTACTAATTTAATTAATTACTTAATTAATATTTGGAATTAATTAATATTTGGAATTAATTAACTAATTAATTACTTAATTTTTAGTTAAAATCAAAGAGAGATTAACTAAAAATTAGGACTACTCAAAGAGAGTATAAGAGACTAATTAGAGAGAGAGAGAGAGAAAGACTAGTGGATAGCCATTAACACTAACTCTTGAGGTGAAGAAAAATGGTGAAGATGAGGTGGTATTTATAAGTAATGTGAGGTGGGGTGAAAAGACCAAAAAGGGCTGAAAAGGAGCAAAAATAGAATTTCAGCACACAGGGGGGACCATCTGCCGGGACAGGCAGCAGATCCGCCACTCCTAGATTCGGCGATTGCCGAGAAAGCTGGAGGCTTCGCCAGACTGGTCGGCAGATCTTGGCGGCTACCTGACAATTCCACTGATGCATGTCAGCGCGTCAGTGTGGACACGCTGGGGAGCTCCCATGGCCGTCGGCCTTCTGAGGTGTCTGCCGGACACTCCAACGGCGTCTGCCAACAATGCTGGCAGATCCGAAGATTGTCTTGGTGGACGTCCACATGGCAGCCTCAGTTTATGGGCTTTCAATCTTCCAGGTCAATTTTTAGAACTTTCGAGTCAATTTTAGGGTTTGGGGCTACCGTACTGGCTCTGCATAGCGCATTAAATTTAGCAGGTGTCAAGCTGTGGCCGCATCCTAAGAGTGTACAATTTAGGGTTCACATTGGCAAAGGAGGATTTGGGATCATACCTTGTTTTAATAGAAAGTTCCCTCCAAAAGTCATTGTAGCTCATATCTAAATCATTAAGGTTGGAGGCTCCTTCATTTTGAAACCTAAAGACATCCACCACTTCTTCTAACCTTAATCCATACTCTTTTCCAAAGAACCTAAATCTAATGCCATAGTGGCTAAAGGATGATGAAAGCTTTTTCTCCAACACAAAGGTAGCAAGGAACTCCTTGGTGATTTCCTTATATCCATCTTCGGTTGGGAAAATGAAGGTCCTCCATTGGAGTTTATCCAAGTAGTGGACAATGTCTCCTTTAATCCCCAATGTTCTCAAGTTGAAAAGATTTATGATCTTGTTTGCAAAGACAACTTTGTCTTACAATTTCACCCAATTTTGCTTTTCTTCGTGGGTAACTCCTTTCATAAGCTCAATGGGAGGTTTGGGGTTCCTTCCCCTTGAATTTGCTAGAAGACCTAGATTTAGGGGCCATTGGTTAAAGAAAGTAGAAAAGAGAGAGATGAAGTGAAAAATACGAGAGAGAAAGTATGCAAGATTGAAAGAAATAAGTGAGCATTGCTTTGAGAGAGCGTGAAGTAATAGTGAAATGATTTAGAGGTTCAAGGGGGGGTTTATATAACCATGAAATGGTGAAAAAACAACAAAAAATGGCTATATTTTCATTAAATGAAAATTTGATAGTTTTAAAAACGATTATTTTTTTTCTGAATCAAATGTAAATCGCGCTCGCGAAATAGTCGTCCCGATCGAGAAATTTGTATTTTCTGAGTAATGGTAAAGAAATTCTTTGTTTTGTGTTCGCGATGAAGGGTGTACGACCACGATATTTGAAATTCTACCAACGGGCAAGAAATTTTAAATATTGCGCTCGCAAATACCTTGTAGCGACCGCGATTCAGGTGATTTTCAAAAAAATCAAATGAAAACTTGTGAAATGCTTATGCAATGAAATTGGCACAACATTAAATGATCAAAATTGACATAAGTACACATAATCAAGTTTTCAAATTACGAAAATATTTCAAAGATAAAAACAATTACATAAAGCATCAAGTAATTGCACATAAACAAGCATAAATAGCACAAAAATAAAGAGTTACCTCAATTCAAGATAAACAATAAATTGAGATTGACTAAAAAGTCATACAAGTAAAACAAAGTTACATGCAAAATGATAAAAAAAATTATGGCAAGGAGCTTCCATCAATCATCCCAAGCTCCCTTTTAATGAAGTTCAATCTTTCTTCATTTAGGGGCTTTGTGAAAATATTAGCCAATTGGTTTGTTGTATCAATGAATTCTAATACAACATCCCCAATTTGTATATGATCTCTTAAAAAATAATGTCTAATGTCTATATGCTTGCTCCTGGAATATTGGATGGGATTTTTAAAAAGGTTTATGGCACTTGTATTATCACATTTGATGGGAATGTGATCAAGTGCTTGTCCATAGTCCTTGAGTTATTGTTTCATCCAAAGAACTTGAGTGCAACAACAACCCGCTGCCACATATTCCGCTTTGGCGGTGGATAAGGCAACCGAAACTTGTTTTTTGCTAAATTAAGAAACCAATCACTCACTAAGTAAGTGATAAGTTTCGAATGTGCTCTTTCTATCTAAAAGACTTCCGGTATAATTCGCATCCGAATAGCCAACAATTCTAAATGAAGTGTCTCTAGGATACCATAATCCTAAATGCAATGTACCATGTAAATATTTTAAAATTATTTTGATCGCATTCAAATGAGACTCTTTAGGACATGATTGACACCTAGCACAAAAGCATACACTATACATTATATCGGCTCTAGAAGCCGTAAGATAAAGAAGTGAGCCAATCATACCTCTATACTTCTTTTCATCTATAGACTTACCCATCTCATCTTTGTCAAGCTTAGCTGATGTGCTCATTGGTGTTTTGCTACTCTTGCAACCATTCATTCCAAATTTCTTCAATAATTCTTTGGTGTACTTAGATTTGTTAATGAAAATACCATTTTTGCTTTGCTTGATTTAAAGACCAAGGAAGAATTTGAGCTCACCCATCATGCTTATTTTGAACTCCTTAGTCATGCACTTAGCAAACTCTTCACAAAGATTTTCATTAGTAGCACCAAATACAATATCATCAACATAAATTTGAACAATAAGTGTAGCATTATTGTGCTTTTTCATAAAAAGTGTGGTGTCAACCTTTCCTTTAACAAAATCATTTTTCAATAAAAATGAACTAAGCCTTTCATACAAAGCTATAGGAGCTTATTCAAATCCATACAAGGCTTTAGTCAATTTAAAGACATGATTTGGAAGTTCATGATGTTCAAAACTGGAAGGTTGCTCAACATAAACTTCCTCTTTAATAAAACCATTTAAAAATGCACTTTTAACATCCATTTGAAAAAGTTTAAAATTAATGTGGCATGCATATGCAAGTAAAATTCTAATAGCCTCTAATCTTGCCATCGGAGCATAGGTTTCATCATAGTCTATGCCTTTCTCTTGGTTATACCCTTTGGCAACCAATCTACCTTTGTTCCTAGTGATGGAACCACGCTCATCCATCTTATTCCTATTTACCCATTTACATCCAATAATTAGATGATCCTTGGGTTTAGGAACAAGTTCCCAAACTTTATTTCTCTCAAATTGATTGAGTTCCTCTTGCATAGAAATCACCCAACACTCAACAGTTAGAGCCTCATCAATAATCCTTGGCTCAAATTGAGAAACAAAGGCAAGATAATTATCTAAGGCTTTAAAATGAGATCTAGTATTTACACATTTTGAAGTTTCACCAATGATAAGCTCTTTTGGATGATCCTTGGGGTAGCTCCAATCTTTCGGAAGCCCTTGATTGTGATCCTCATGTTTTTGAGGTTGAGCTTCAACATCTTGTTGATTCTCCTTATTCACCATCTCTTCCCTTGAGTTGTTCTCAACTTCAAGCTTTTCAAATTCACTTATAAGATCATCAAGGACATTACCTTTTCCAAGGTCAAGCTTACTAGATTCATCAAATACTACATTTATAGACTCCTTAACCACAGAATTTCATATTAAAGACTCTATAAGCTTTACTAGTGGTGGAATAGTCAAGAAAAATATCTTCATCCATTTTGGATGCAAATTTTCTAAGGTTATCCTTGGTGTTCAATATATAGCACTTGCAACCAAATACTCTTAGATATGAAATTTTGGGTTTTCTTCCATTCCATAACTTATAAGAGGTTTTGTTTAAAATTAGTCTTTTGAAAACACGGTTTGCAACATAACATGAAGTATTGACGGCTTCCGCCCAAAAGTATATAGGAAGACTATACTCATTGAGCATAGTTCTAGCCATCTCTACTAGAGTTCTATTTTTCCTTTCTACAACACCATTTTGTTGTGGTGTTTTAAGGGATGAAAAATTATGAGAAACACCATGCTCAATACAAAAGTTTTCAAAAGATTCATTTTCAAATTCTTTTCCATGGTCACCTATAATTTTTGAAATGAACTAACCTTTTTCATTTTGAATTCTTTTTGCAAAACTTTTAAATGCATCAAAAGCATCACTCTTATGAGTTAAGAAACTAACCCAAGTGAATCTAGAGTAATCATCAATAAGTACATAAGCATAAAGCTTTCTACTCAAAATAGTAACTTTACTAGGTCCAAATAAGTCCATATGCACAAGTTGTAGGGGTCTAGAGGTGCTTACCACATTTTTAGTTTTGAAGGAAGATTTGTGTTGTTTCCCCATTTGGCATGGTCCACATGTCTTGTCCTTTGAGAATTTAATCTTTGGGAGCCCATCAACTAGCTCATCCTTGCTTAAGCTATGAGTAACTCCATGCTCACATGTCCAAGCCTTTTATGCCAAATCCAAGACTCATTGTTAATAGACACAAGACACTTGAAATTGTGGTTAGCTAAATTGCATAAGTTAATTATGTAGGTATTTCCATCTCTTTCTCCTTTGCATATCACTTTGTCATCCAACAAGGTAGTGACAAGACATTATTTGGAGTCAAAGATGACTCTATTACCTATGTCACATAATTGATTTACACTCAATAAATTGTGTTTCAAACCATCAACCAAATAAATATCTTCAATAAGGGAACAACCTTCCTTACTAATTGATCCAACGCCAATTACCTTACCCTTGGCATTGTTTCCAAATGTGACATTTCCTCCAAGCTTTTTCTTTAATGTAATGAAAAGACTTGCATTTTCGGTCATATGCCTTAAAAGTCTTAAAGGCAAACCTACAAGAAATATCAAATTGCCTTTTCTTAGGTACCCAAGAATATTTTGGTCTTTAGGGGTTAGTCTTGGAAGGATTCTCAAGTTTTAATTGAGCCTTTCTTATATAGCAAAAAATATTTATGTGCCCATCTTTCATACAATAATGGCACTTAAGCTTTGACTTGAAAGTCTTTTTGGACTTTGCCATTTTGTTATGAAATTGTGGCCTTTTTATAATATTATCATGATGCATACAAGAGCAAGTATTATGTTGTGATTGTGGGTGTTTTTAAACATGCCTCTTTTGATAGATGAATGCATGATTAGCTCTTTAAGGCGTAGTTCTTGAGTCATGTGAGTTTTTCTCAATCCTCTTAGGATTGGAAGGTTTTGTGTATGTTTTAGCCTCCTTGTTGACTACCTCTATACTAGAAGTTTGAGGAGTAGAGTCTTTGATAAATGATGGAGAGAAGGATGTGGAAGTTGATGAACCATTAAAGCCTAAACCATATCTCACAAGAGGTGGTCTTTGAGATACAATGAGTGTATCCAAAGCTTCCTTTCCTTTATGGAATTTAGAAATAGAAGTTCTTAATGAAACTTCTAATTTCAAAGAATTGTTTTCCTTGTATAAAGATTCAAGTGAGGAGGTTTTTATAGATATTTCATCCAATGAACTTTTGAGGTTAGTATTGGATGTTTTTAAACTCAAAACAAGTTTTCCTAAACCTTTGAAATCCTCCTCAAGTTTTGAATATTTTTTCTTTATGAAATTTCATTTTTAAAAAATATTTTTCATATTTCAAGACTATAGTCTCTAAAAGCTCATCATTTTCCACATCATCATCAATACTATCATTAATATCATCACTAGAATAAGATGTAGAGCATACCTCATTTGGAGAGTCTTCCAAGGCCATGAAGTATAAATTTGCAACTTCATTCTTTTCTTCATCATTGGATGATTCTTCATCCCATGTAGTCTTGAAGCTCTTCTTTTTCTATTTGTCCCACTTCTTCTTCTTATTGAGCTTGGGACATTCCGATTTGATGTGGCCTTGCTTCCCACATTCATAGCAAGTTACCTCATTCTTGTTTTCCTTGTTGGAGTTGGGATTAGAATTAGAGTTGGAAGGAGACTTCTTAAAAGATCTCTTCTTTTTGCTCTTGATAATCTCCTTGACTCTTCTTGATAGCATAGCCAACTCATCATCTTCATCATCACTCTCATCTGAATCATTTTGACTCTCATCATTATGTTGATCTTTGGTGGAGAATTTGAGTGCAATTGCCTTCTTCTTCTCAACTTGGTCTTCTTCCTTCTCCAAGGTCATCTTATGAGTAAGAAGTTTACCAATGGGAACATCTGTAGGTAGCTTGTCAAGATCATGAGCTTCTTAAATTGAAGACACTTTAGATTCAAAGTTTTTCTTTGGAAGAGCTCTAAGAATTTTATTATTGATATCTTCCAAAGAATAACTCTTTCCAAATTTCTTCAATCTTGTGACAATTTTAAGGAATCGGTTGGTCATATTGGTCATATTCTATAATACCCTGGACCTTAAAGAATTTATTTTACGCAAGTATGAATTAAATGGAAAGCTATTGTGTTTAGAAGTTTAAATTTAATGTCATTACATGTGAAATTTATTGTTGAATTTATGATTAAATTCCATGAGCAAGTAATTATTGATATATGTATATGTATGATTAATGTGTAATTAATGAGCATGAGATGGGTTTGTCAATGCCACATGGTGGCCGGCCATGAGAAGGAATTAATGGGAAAAATATGGATAAAAATGGATATTTGTTGTGCTAGAAATGAGTTAGTAGAGAATGGGTCCCATTTTCCACTAACATCATTTTATATTGCTTTTCAAGGTTCAATGAACCTAGACATTATGAGTCATCTTATTTTTAAATGATTTCCAATTTAATTTAAAAAAGCAAAGCTTCTCTTAGAAGCTAATCATTTCTAACCCTTCATTCACCATGATTTAATCATGACCATTCCTTTTATTTGAAAACAATCAACCACATCTCATTTCTACCATCTTCTTCATTTTCTTAAAAGTTCCCTAAAGCAAAAGCTCTCAACTTTCTCTCTTCTTTTCTTCTTTCTTCATTTGGTCAAGACAAATCATCATCCAAGGAAGATCCAAAGGTAATAACTTTTAGATCTAAAGTTTCTTCTTCATTTTAATGATGTTTTTCTTGTTTGTGATTTGTGATCTTCTTTTTCTTCCTATCTTTGAGATTTACTTAAATGGGTTTCTAGAAAAAGGATTTCTTTGAGAAAATGCATCTAGATGATGATTTGTAAGCTTGATTTGAGAATATTGAAAGTATTGAAATGATTTTTGAAATGGGTTTCAAGTTTTCTTATTTTGATGATGTGGGTTTGATCAAAGATGGGATCTGAAGATCCTTTGATTTTCTATGTTTTGATTGGTGAAATGACTAAAGTTTTGAGTCTATTTTATGATAAAGAAGTTGGTTTAAATTGGGTTAAAAGTTGTGAGATTTTCTTCTCTAGCAATTTGTAAAATTTTGCCCAAAATGTTCTTTCCGGATTCGTCACACGAGTGACCACACCACTGGGATTCCACCCGTGTGACAAGCTTTTTTTTAATTCTAGAAATTTGTCCCATAGTCACACGGGTGACCACACCACTGGGATTCCACCCGTGTGATAAGCTTTTTAATTCTGGACATCGTCACACGGGTGACCTCACCACTGGGATTCCACCCGTGTGACAAGCTTTGATGTGTTTTTATTTCTTCAAGTGGCATGATGATTTGATACATGTTTTCAACCAATATGAGATATAACTGAAAAAGGAATTGAACATTAGTCTAAGGTCTATTAGACCCAAAAGTAGGTATGTGTATTGATTATTGATTGTTAATTGTATTGATATGTGTTGTATTATTGATTGATATATGACTAAGTATAGATCTAGAAGAATGAGAATTAAAATCTACCATGGTTCTATAGATAAGTTAGGAAATGATGATCTAAATTGTGATTAATTGGAATGGTTCTTGTAGAACCTAAAGATCAAGTGCAAGAGGAACCGGGTGATCATCATTTCTACTTGTGTTGATTAGGAGCAAAGGAGTTTAAGGTGAGT
>CATKHJ011195364.1:0-11175 GCA_949750685.1 Vernicia montana | reverse complement strand
ATATATATATATATATATTACAATAACTATTATTTTAGTTTAATCAATTATTTTAATAATAACATATTAAATATTTGTGATTCCACTTATTGAAATTTTTTACACTATCATTGCATTTATTAATACAATTACACAAATACAGCTTCCATATGCTTCCTTATATGAACTTTATTAATAAGAAGCTAGTAAGTCTCTGGAACCTTTTGAAGAAGCTTAGTTTTCTGAGAAATAAAATCCAATAGCATCAATCACCCATCCACTTCTTCCAAAAAAACCAACAATAGTACCATCTGATTCGGTTTTATATTGTTTCCCTTGGTCAACTCCATATGGTCCAAATGTTTTTCCTTTGTGGGTAGTCAGTTTTAGTGACTTAATCACCGTTATCTCCCCCGTAGTACCATCAAGGATTACTGGACCGTAATGGCCGCTCGCACTTGCAATGAAATCATTTGAATCCAACGTAATCTGAAAACCAAATCTTTGAGTTAATATTGCATGTTTCAAAAAAAAAAAAAATGATATATTGTACGAAAACTAGTCCATGATACCACTTTATTCCTAAAAAAAAAATACTAAATATTAAAATGTAAAATTGATGGATAGAGCTAACCTGAATATGGTTTTTTCCTTTCTTTTCTCCATGTTGTTTTCCGGTGACTGACTCACCGTCTTTGTCATACACAACTTGGATTGTGTGTATGCAATTATCGTAAGTAATATCCATTTTTCTTACTCCATCGTAGCTCCCATCATCCCAGGTATACTGTCCTCCATCACTTCCAAATGGTCCTTCTCCGATGACTGACTCACGGACCATGTTTTTCTTTTCCACACGTGGTAGTTCTTTGCTAGTTTCCTGGAGAAATAGTAAATTTTATGCAGTTGTTTTAATTTTATTAATTTAGATAAAAAAAATTTTATAATCATATTATCTTCCTATTCAAAATTGTCTTAATTTGGCAATCTGGATTTTATGAAATAGACACAAAACCTACCCTATGCAACAAACATATGTC
The DNA here is from genome assembly GCA_949750685.1 of Vernicia montana. Lineage (NCBI taxonomy): Eukaryota > Viridiplantae > Streptophyta > Magnoliopsida > Malpighiales > Euphorbiaceae > Vernicia > Vernicia montana. The sequence continues at coordinate 10,156 of CATKHJ011195364.1, read as the reverse complement.
ACCTTAGTTCTTAACCATACAATTTTAACACGTGATAGTTAAGGCAAAGATGGCGCAGCAAATGAAAAAGAAAGAAAATTTGGAGTTATTCAAATTTGATAAGGTCAAAAATTCTCCTTTCAAAATAAATTTATGGAAGAGTTAATTAAAGAGAGATATTGAAATTTAAATGTTAATTAAAGAGATTGAAATTATAAAAATTTATGCCTAGTGTGCATATAATAAAATTTTTTGAACTCATCAATTAAAACTATTTGTATATTTTAAGCGTACCTTCATGCATTGAACTCTGCCACCGTTGCTGGTGATGGAGGTCATATAAGTGGTGGTCTTGTGGATGGGGAAGCAGGCCGTGGACTTGAGGCCAGTGAAAGGAGCCACCATGGTGGCCTGAGCAGGGATAACTCTGTTAATGCTAGCAACAGTAGCAGTAATTGAAAGCATTGAAGAAGCCATTTTTCTCTTTTTTTTTTGGTTCTCTCTCTTTACTATTATTAGTCGTGAACTTGTGATGAGCTATTGCTTTGCTACTAACTCCATTTTATAAACCTTACTGTACCCTAAACTTTGTCGTTTTGAGGAACATTTCTAATCCAACGGTTGTTATTTGTTTTTCAATGCATTGATTAAGCCGTTGGATCTTATCATGGGCACACAAATCAAATGTTAGCCTTATCATTTGGCACCCCTCTAGGTATGCCACGTGGCACAATGTCTATAAAACTTAGAGCTGAATATGAAACTGGAAAATACTTAACCATATCAAAAAATCGAATCGAAAATATATAGAATCGTAAATATTCATTAACCGTTTGACTTTTTTCAAACCAAATCATCTCAAAAAAAAATTTTTATACGTTTCTGGAAATTAGTAGTTATTCGTACTGAACCGAAACTATAATTGATTTTAAAGGATTCTTTTATATATATATATATATATATATATACACTTTGATTTGATATTGAATTAGCAATACATTTTAAGGAAAATGATTAATGTATAAGTAAAATTTAATTTTTATTAATTATAAAATTTAATTTTTAAATTAGTTATTACATTATAGCTTTGTAATCGTGGAAGCTAAATTTTAAAAAAAAATTAATAATTTTTATAATACTAATATTATTTTAAAATTTTATAAAAATTTAATTATTTGTATAGTACTAATATTAATAAAATGTCATGGTTAAAATCCAAAAGGAAAATAATTTAATTATTTTATCCTATGAGAAATTTTTTACCTTTGGGCAATTATAAAATAATATCCATTTGATTTTACAACTTTAAAGGCATTGATAATTTTTTTTTTTTTTTTTAGAATAAGCAATGATAATTTCTTCAATTTCTTTAATTGGTCAATATAATTAAGTCAATCATTATATTATTAATTTATTATTGAGCCATATAATTTCATTGATGATGATGTTAAATTTATAGTATCATATATTATAATTGATTATCAATCAATTTTAAACATTTAATTTTTATAATTTTAACAATAAAAAAGATAAAATAATAATTTGAACTTGTAGTATGTCATTAAAACTTTGAAATAATAGGTTGCATATAAAAAATGGACTTATTACTTGAAAGATATTAATATGTAAACATTGTTTATTAAAAGATAGGCAAATTATTATTTAATTATTGAAATTTGACCTAATTAATTAATTAATTTTTATTGTTTTGAAAAATTAACTCATTAGTTCTTGTTTTTTTTTTTTTATTTTAGTATAGAATTTGGTCTTTCCATTTATTTATTTTTTTTTATAATTTTTAGTTAAAAAATAAAAAAAAAATTATTTTTTTAATACTCTTCCAAACTTTAATACCGAGAATTGCACTGCCCAGATCATCACCACCGTCGATCCACCACTGCCTGGCTCGTCACCATCGAGATTCACATGTCAAATTCAACTCCTCACTCACACCATCAATTGCCTTCTTCTTTAACTTGGGCATAGAAATAGAAAATAGAGAGAGAGAGAGAGAGACATATTGACGAAAGTGGATCATCCCTTCATTGTCCAGCTCAAATACTCATTCCAAGTAATGAATTTGCTTTTATATGTTTTTCTTTTAATATTGCCAAATTTTGACGTTTTATTGTAGAAGCTAATTGTATTCATTTGAAATTGTAAGCATTAAATTTGACTACATTATTTGTTTTTTGGGCTTTGCAGATTCTGTACATGGTTGTTTAGCCATTGAAATCCAAACCCACCTCCATTTGTTTATCAAAACATAGTCTACAATTTGTTTATCAAAAATTTCAGGGACAAAACAGAGTTTAAAATTGCAAATGAGTCATAATTACCATCATCGTCGCCATCATCATCTGGGTCAAAATTATTCCAATAGCGATGGAGTGGATTGAAGTGGAGGAAGGAAGAGACTGTTGAGAATTTATACAGTATTTAATTTATTTGATTTATAAATAAGATTGGATAACAAAAGAATATCAAACAAAAAGAACACAACGTGATTCGGCGGAAGCTATATTCACAGGCGAAAGAAATAAAAATTCACTAATAACTTAAAGATGATACAAGACAAAGAGAAAATAATTCTCAATCCCAAAATCCAATACACCAAATATTCTTAACCTCTCTTATACAAAATATCAAACAACAAGTTATAAAATTAGGATCAAAAACTTGTTGTAACAAAAGAGAAGGATTACTCAATAATAAGGGAATTACAATGGATTATTAAAACAAATATATAAATGTGGAAATACTAAGTAGAGGGGATGATCAATTTGGAAAGGAGGAAGGGAGCCTCAACATCCTTCCATTACAAAAAAAAAAAAATAAATAATCAAAATCAATTTTGTAAGCACCTTTCGGTGCCTACAAAATTGACAAAACACAATTTAATTTTTCGGTGCCTACAAAATTGACAATTTTTTTTTTAACATTATTTTTAACAGAGACGGGAATTTGGAGAAGGAGCAAAAAGAAGGCGAAGAGGTTGTTCTTTGTTTGAAATTGCTTGTTGTTGATCTTGATCTTGATCTTGATAGAGCAGTGAGTATTGATGATGTTGAAAAGATAGTGTACATGTCGTTCTTGTTTGGATTGAATAATGGGTTAGTTCAAAGTGAATGCCTTTGTCTGTACACGCTCTCATTCATTCACTTACCATCTCCTTCACACAGACCACAAAAAATGTCGGCTGCACCCAAACAACTCACCCCTTCTGTCACTGAGCCAAGCAAGCCCGGAAAAGGAGCGAGTCCTTAATCGCCTATCCGGTAATAATTTTCGTCTCTCTTATTTTTCTTTTGTGTCTTCTATATATTCTTCTTTTGAGCAAAATAACATGCAAACTTGAAGATAACACTTTTTCATGCGACTCTTGTTTATGGGATCTTGAAGCAATTCAGTTCTGTAACATGCTTAGAACTGGAAGTTTTAGACTCTAGACTGTGGTTCTCTTTAGGGATTTCTAAAATTAATGAATTTGTATGTTTTACTCACTATCATTCTAGTTATTTGATTTAGTCTTTTAACTTGAGAATTAATTAATTGCAGTTTAGGATTTTATTTGCTATTTTTTATAAAAATTAGTTACACCATTTATTTATTTGGTTTTGGGTCCCCAACGAGGGGAGTTGATTGTTTCTTTAAAGCACATTGAAGTTATGAATTGCTCAAATTTGGAATCAGGTATGCACTTTCTTATTTATTTATTTATTTTTATTTTGTTTCATTTTAATTAAATTTAATAGGCTACAATTTCATATTTTTTTTTTTATTTTAGAAATTACTCAAGATCCTAAAATTAAAGAGAATGTCTTGTCAAGTATAATTATAGATTGTTGATTTCAAATTTATGTTCTTATTTTTTTCATGTCTATTCTATTTTTATTTTAGCTTGGTGAATTGTAAATAATTTTCTTTAATTTTGCACTATGTAGTTTGTAGTCGTTAAAAACAAGTATAATGTAATTTCATTGATTTTGTTGTATATATTTTGATTTAATTTCAATGGAAGTGGTTTAAGTTGAAAATATATATATTTTTTAATTATTTAAAAATAGAAAATCTCTGAATTTTCGTTGTCTTATTCTGTTCCGAACCATTTCAAAAAATCGGAACGGTTCGATACGAAAATTATTATCTCATAGTTCAGTTTCAAAGATTTAATTTTAAAAACCTCTAAAATTCGATTCAATTTCAGAAATTTTTTAATTTATGGATTCCCCCAACCGTGTTGGGCCATAAAACCTTATCTAATCTCAATTGAGAAATGAAATTGATTTATGACTCTTCATTTTGAGGATAAGACCACTCTTTTAATTTTTTTTCTTTTAGATATTTCAATTTTTTTTATAATATTTACAAAATTACCCATGTTTATATTCACTTTTGGAAATTTTAATACTTTTTATAATAATAAGATATTTTTGAAGAATAAGAGGATGTGAATTTTTTATTCACAATATTGTATCATAATATGTTGTTGCAGGTCCTGGGCTAAAAGTATCCCCGACTTGGGGGATGGTCTTATTGCAATTGTATGACCATATGTCCTAGGCATTTACTTGAACTTTCTCGTCTTTTCATATTTCTATGTAATAACTATATAATAAAGACGGTGAAGAGTAAAAAAATTTTCATTTTTAGTACATGAAATCTCTTCAATTCGAATATCAATCAGAATTAAAGTTATAAAAAAAAAATAAATAAAAAATTTCTATACAGCTAATAATGTCAGTTATATTGATAATGAAGTCTTTGGCCAATAAAGACTAATAATTAATATTATTTTCGTCCTATTTTAATAGTCTCATTTGATTTTTTCACACAAATTAAAAGAAATTGTAATTAATATAGTTGAAATAATTAATTTTATCAATTCATTTCTTATTTTACCCTTCAATTTCTTTCCTATTTCTTTTCTCTATTTAATATAATTGTTGATAATGGTATATTAGTAAACTACTTATTTAATTTTTTTTTCAATAAAAAAAATAAATTATAATTTGAGATTTTTAAAATAAAAATTTAAAATTATTAAAATGAATCAGATAGAGTATTATTTTTTTTTAAATAATAATATAGAGTATTATTTTTTTAAAAATAATAATGTCAACGTGTAAAACGTACAAATAATGTTTTGGCTTATTGGTCCCCTTCTATCCTTTCTACTCATCCCAGTATTAATTGATAATGAAATCTTTGGCCGATAAAGACCAATAATTAATATTAATGTCAACGTGTGAAATGTGCCAATAATTTTTTGGTTTGTTGGTCCCCTTATCCTTGCTACTCGTTCCAAAATTTTGGCTGTATTAATTGATAGGATAAAAGTATCTGGTCATAGTTTAGTTAAAATATTCTTCTTGAAGATATTTTTTCTAAAGAAGAAAGAAAAGATGAAGAGGAAAAAAAAAAAAAAAAATATATATATATATATATATATATATATATATATATATATATATATATATATATATAAATTATCACAAATTCAATTATATGTGTTTTTCATTCTTTTTCATATTAAGTGATTTTTTAAAAGGAAAATTTTGTCGACGTTTTACTATTATTTAGAAACATTTATTACTTTTTATCAATTTTACTCTTATTTATAGTTGTCTTTATCTTTAGGAATATATAAAAATATATTTAGTGGAAATAATTAATTTAAGGGTAACATATTCTTTTTATTTATATTATTAATTTATTAAATACAATTCTGAATTTATGTGCAACATCCTTAAACGTCACTTAATATGAAACAGATGAAGTAAAAACAAACATTAATTGCTTGCAAATAACTAAAATATCCATTAGTAAAATTGGTGATATTGTTATTGAAAAAATTCTCTCTTCTTCTTTATTCTTTCCCTCCAAAACTATTAGACAAACTCATAAATACTTCATAATTTCCAATGCAAAAAATAGTTGTGTATTAATTATTATTTATTAACTTTATACTCTTGTCAATTTAAATACTCTTTCCGTTCTAAATTGATAAATAAAACTTTTCTTAATGAGCATCCTAAATTATAGGCACATTTCCATTTTAGAAGAGTACTTTAGATAGTATTTTACTAAAATATCCTTATTTATTTAACATTGATATTAATAAACTTATTATTTAAATTAGCTGTATTTATATTTTAAAAAATACATTAATTAATATCCACTAATACAAGAGTTGGGTTCTAAGAAATTAATTTTTTTGGGTTATGAGTTACTGCAATGGTACTTTTGAAAAAAAAAATTAAAATTAATGATTTAAAATAATTTAACCTCTAATTCTTAATCCATGTGAAAAGTAAGTTGTACCTATCAATTTGGGACGGAGGTAGTATTTAATAGTAATTAGTATTCCCTCCATTTTTTTTTATTTGTAATTTTTTGAAAGAATTTTTTTTTTCAAAATATCTATCACTTTAAAAAACCAATAAGATTTTAATTTTTTTTTCAATCATATCTTCATCATCTACTCTATAATTAATGCATATATTATCAATTACTCTATAATCAATAAGAGTAATTTAGTTATCTTATTCTTGAAACTTAGAGCAATTAATTATTTTTTAATTTTTGTGGAACAACAAAAAATGACAGATAAAAAAGAATGGAATGAGTAATATTCTCTTGTCAATTTAAGTATTTTTTCATCACATTCTAAATTTATGTCTTTATTTTTTTTTCATATATATAGATGTATACTAATAATTTTTATTGTGTTTAATTTTGGTTATTTATAACAATTACTTGAAAGTTTAATGAATATACTAATTATTTATGTGAGAAATGCTAACAATACTCTTTTTCAACACTCTCTTTAAACACTCTTATTTTTATTGGTCCATCATTTTATCTCTTTTCAACAAAAATACTTACAATCTATTCTATAGGTATTCTATTTTATTTTCTCTCTTCATAATGATTTAAAAAAATAAAACCTATATCATTTTCTCTCTCTTATGATTTTTTTTTACTCTTTCTTTTTGTAAAAAATAAAACCTATATGATCAGTTTTTTTTTTTAAATTTTATTTTTTACAAAAAAAATATTTTAAAATTTTCTTGTTTTTATTTGATATAATTAGTATTAGTAAAAACAAATTTAAAATAATAGTAATAAAAACAAGAAAATTTTAAAATATTTTTTTTGTAAAAATTAAAATTAAAAAAAAAAAAACTGATCATATAGGGTTTTATTTTTGCAAAGGGAAAGAGTAAAAAAAAAGTCATATGAGAGAGGAAATGATATAGATTTTATTTTTTTAATCATTATGAAGAGAGAGAAAATAAAATATAATTATATTTAATTTTACCTAGAGAATATATTTTAAGTATTTTTATTGAAAAGAGAGAGAATGATATATCAATAAAAAAAAAAGTGAGTGTTTAAAGAGAGTATTGCTAACATTTCTCTTATTAATAATTCAAAATTAGAGAAAAGAAATTATATTATTCGTATTATTTAAATACTTATCGTTAATTATATTTAAATGTGATTTTTACTCACAATTTTTAATTATTTTAATTACATATATTTTTACTTTATTTCAATATATATTTTATTCAATCGTAAATTTTAATAAATTACACTAATTTTAATTTATCTTATATAACATTCATTATATATTTAATTAAATTATGATTTAAAAATTTCACTTAATTCAAGTTTAACACTAAATTCAAGTTTAACATTTATTTTTAAATATTTCAGTAATTAAGTAAAATTTAATAATACTTACTATATAAAACATATAAATTTTTTATCATATAATAAACAAATTTTATCTTATAATTTGCAAACACATTTACTAGTAGCTTATGTAGTGATACAATCTTAAAAATCATTTTAAATTATAATCATTATACTAGTATGCAACTTATAATTATTTAAATACAATTTAATTCTCTTTATTATAATTCCTTTTATTATATGATCAATAGTATATACAAATCAAATAAATTTGTAGGCATTAGTTTTCTTATGGGTATTCATAAATTAACAATTTTCATTACTAATATATTTAATATTTTTAAATCCAACTCAATACTTAAATTAGTAAAAACAAACTTGCTTCTTTAACTAATAAAGTTAAAGTTTTCTTGAACAATTTGAATTCTATATGTTTTAAGAAAAATATTTGTACTTGCCCAAAATATTATAGGTATGACATTTTCTTGTGTAATCTCGTATGAAGATCCAACTATTAAGATTATATCATATTTTGTTCGATTAATCAATTGGCATTTTAATGTTAGTTATTATCCTTTTTCATAGTTAATTTGAATTGATATAATTATAAGAACAAGTGGCTTAGAATAATGGAAGGCCAAATTTTAAATATATGATGAGATATGATGGAAGGCCAAATTTTAAATATATAAAATAAATTATATATAATATATCCATCAAATAATGTATTAATTTTTATTATAATAATAATATCAAAATAAAATTTAGTTATATTTATTTGAAAATATAGAAGTTGTCGTAGATGAGAAAATTATTATGATTGTATTTTTAATTGTAATGACATTAAATATTTTATAAAGTCTTGTGGATAAATTTTTTCTAAAATTTATAAAGACAAACTTAATGAACTAAATTTAGTATGAACAATTAGAATATATAAATTTTTATAAAAATTAGTAACATAGTATAAAAACTAGTGAACTGAATTACATTTTTATATTAATTTTTATCAATTATCTTCATACTAAATTATATTATTTTTAAATTTAGATGATCATCTATAATCATATAAATCGCTTATGAAAATTTATTTACATCAATACTTAATTAGATTAAATAGCTATCAAACTTATTATTGCAATTAAAATTTAATTTGTTGACCCTCTAATAACTGTTTTAAAAAACGTAAAATAAAATTTTTCATTTCAAGAGTGGATATTGTTAACTCTTAATAAATAAAATGGCGTAACCCAATATATAAAGGATTGTGAATGTGGTAAAAATGATTATATCCATGTCTGTCTTTTTTACAAGGTTTTCAAACCTGGTTCGGCCTTAGAATCAGTGAAGGTAGAGGATCATGGGTCAAAAGTTCAACCGAGATCGAACCGTAATTAAATTAAATATATAATAAATATTATATTCAATATATTATAATTAATATTATCTATTAAAATCATAATAAATAAAAATATATCTAAAAGAGAACAAATTAATTAAGTAAATATTAATTAACAAATTTATTAAATAATATTTGAAATAAAATTTCAAATCATAATATTTATATTAATAAGAATTATGTTGTTTAGTTTTTATATCCTAATCACAGTTGGTTACTTAATATTTTTGTGTTGTTTATCTGATCAATAAAAAAAAGCTAATAAGTAACTAATTTTGCTTTGAAAAAATAAATCTATATAAGAAAAAAAAGGCAAAAGAATCTTTTTTTTTTTTTTAATTTAGTTTGGATTGAAATTCAAATATGAGAATTTACATTAAAAAAAAAAAGAGTATATATTTTTCTAAATAAAAATAATAGAAAACAAATAAATAATCAAAAAGTCATGTCAAAATTTTATTGTAACTGGAAAAAAAATAATAAAGAGAGGGAAGGAAATCTGATGAATGAAAAATTAAAAAAAGAAAATCATGTAATTGAAAAGTTACTAAATAAAAAAACTAAGTAAAATTATTTCAAGATCAAAGTAAAACTATTCAAACTATTCAATAGTAAAAAAAATTATTATTAATATCATAGCTAATTTAAAAAAATTATGTGGATAAAATAATATAGATTTATTTTTTCAAATCTAAAATAAAAGAAATGTTAAATGGACCAAATAAAAATAAATAATTGAATATTTTGGTTCATCCACCCATGTGATATATGTAAAGAGTGTAAAAAAATTGCACCACTTGGATCACCCAAGAAAATCGGTCAGGATTGATTGGGTCACCGGTTACTCGGATGGGTCGTAAGATTTTTCCTAGTTCTTAGTCTCTAAGGGTTTTTGGGCTAATGTAATACCCCGAATATTCATGTATGGACTTTTTATTAAGTATATAAATGAATTTTAAGTGTATGTCATGTGTATGGATGATTGTGGATTGAATCCCTTGTGTAATGGAGGTTAAATTGTAAAGTGAAGTTTCAGGGGATAAGTCGCGCCCGCGATGGCTATGTCGCGACCGCGAC